>JAUTBW010162006.1:0-12816 GCA_032361425.1 Peltospira smaragdina | reverse complement strand
TAATAATAATAATAATAATAATAATAATAATAATAATAATAATAATAATAATAATAATAATAAATAAATAAATAAATTAATTAATTTATTTATTTATTATTTTCGAATCCAAAGCAGTTACAAAAGAACCTGATAACCAGGAATATAAAATATGTTGGGCTGTCTGAGAGGAAAATGACCACCTCTACTTTTATATTTCTCTGTGTCTCATTCTTTTTCATTGTAATTGTTTTTATTTTGTTTGTTTGTGTTGTTTTTTTTTTGTTGTTTTTTTTCGTTTCCTTCACGTTAAAACACTTATTTGTTTTGTTTGTTTTCAAAAAAGTTACTTTTTTGTTTCTTTTTTCTTTCTTTCTCTTTTCTTTCAACATTTTGATAATTATTGTTTTGCAAATAATATTATATTCCTGTAGTCGTTAATATTGTACTTCTATAAGGAGAGGGCCTCGTAAATTGTATAACTTGTTTTCTTTTGTAATCTGCATGAATTGTCCAGTAATTTTTAAGTACAATTTAGCCAAATTACTTTTAGATAACAAAGTTAAAATTGAAGGAAATATTAAACAGCAAAAATTTCGTTCAGTATCATTTTGCGATTTGCTATAGAATTCCAGAGAACACTAAACAATGTTGATCTAATACTAATTGCTAATCAAATTTAACCAATCCATTTGTATATTTACATGCAATAAAATTTGTTTCAATCAAAAGTGCTTAAACGCATACTGTCACAAAGTACACAGGAGCCTGAGTTGTCTGTCCATGACAGGTGGTTAGTAGTTAGTAGCAACCGTGTTAAAGGGTTAGTGGAAGAAGAGAGGGTGTAGTGGCCTTACACCTACCCACTGAGTTTACAGAAACTAACTCTGGGTGGGAGCCGGAACCGGGATACGATCCCAGCACCTACCAGCCTTATCGTTCTGACCGACGGCTTAGACCATTACGCCATAGAGCCCGGTTGGCACTAAGTCACATTCCACAGAAATATCTTCAAATACTTAGTTGTGGTAAGTGAGGTTTACACAGAAACCCCAATTCAACAACGAAAAACCCTAGTAATTACTTTTATCGTATCAAATCGTAGTAACGTACGCAGTATTTCGGCTAACAGCATATTTACAAAAAAGTTAAACCATTTTCTAATAAAATTTACAACCATTTTTTAGTAACACTTATTACGAACAATCGCATTTGATGAAGATGCATTAACTATGGATTTAAAAAAAAAGTTTTTTTGCTATCCAATAGTTACCTTATACATTTATTGAATCCTCACACACTCCATTGCGCTATATTATTAAAAGACAAAGCCACTCATGCCAGTTATGGCTGAATTTTATGGCATATATTTTACAAAGCATATTTCAGATTGCACGTTTCGCTCACACTTAACCGCGATATGTATTCATTGCGCGTGAAATGCACACCTCAACAGTACCACAACGACGTGATCTAATACTTTTACGCTGACATTTATGAAATGATATCACAGATCAATACATGGGCTTTATTTTCAATTTCCTTTTATCTTGCACTCCATCTTCCTCACGTTTGCCGCATACGAGGACACATCCATTTTCTTCACTCTTATCGCAGCATAAATACGTGAATAATATTCTATATAAATACGTACATGTATATTTATATTTTTAAATTTGTTTAAAAAAAAAAAATTCACATTCTGAATTGCACTGGTTGATTGATGAGTGCGTGGGTTTAATATTGGCGCCGGCAGCGTGGCTATTACGCCACCGGTGTCAGATAATGGAGGGGTCCAACTGGGATCGGCTTTCTCCGGAGACTGGCATTGTGACACGCAGGTCAAGCAGTGAGAGAACTCATTGGCGAATCCCGTCCTTCGTGACCTTTCGCGACCCGCGTCACTGCTGACCTAGTTATTACAGTATAGCGAGAGCCATCTTCATCACTCTATGTTCTGTTTATAATTATGACTTATCGGCTTACATAATAATAAATAATAAATACCATGGTAGGTACTATCGTGCTCTCAGTTCCCCATCTAGGAAACAAATAAGAAGAAGAAGAAGAAGAAGAAGAAGAAGAAGAAGAAGAAGAAGAAGAAGAAGAAAGAAAGAAAGAAAGAAAGAAAGAAAGCAATAAGTTCTTTACCAAACGGTTTATATTTGGAATAGATGCAACTCTCAACAGTTAAAGATTATTTTAATAATTCATGAACTATTGTTGCTGTTATTTCTAATAGAAGCAGCAGCAGCAACAACAACCACAACCACAACCACAACCACAACCACAACATCAACATCAACAACAACAACAACAACAACAATAATAATAATAATAAAGGTAATTGTAGTTCAACGACAGAGCATTCGCTTATGGTGCGTTGTATTGCCAAATCGATTCCACCTGGTGGTCTAATTTTTGCCCCACTCATTGCTCCACAACTAGTGTAGCAAAGGCCCTGTCATGTGTTATCCACCTATATATGGGGTGCTGTATTAATATACAACGAATACCCGTTGCTGTGAATCTGAAAGAGTATCCTATCTATGAGTGCGGCAGCGGGTTTCTTCTCTCATCTGAACGGTCATTAGCTATATTTCGGACGCCATATCACCGTAATTAAAATGTGTTGAATGCATTTTTTTTTGTCAAACGATTTTCCCTTCCTTTCTCGCCTGTTGGGCGCATAAAAGCGCCCGCGTGACATGCTGTCCATCTGAGAACGATCCCTGTGAGCGGCTAGGGATTTTTCTTATTCAAATGTTGATACAGCCATTGATATAGCCGTCAATGTGTTGAATGCTTCGTTAAATAAGTAATACTGTTATTTTCTTTCCTGTTTGGATATCCAAGGAGAAACTCAGATAACATTGGTTGGAAGTAATAACAGATAAATATGACTGAACGACCAAACCTTGATACGCCTGTAAAGAATTCCAGTCTAAAGATGCCGCACGATATGAAAAGGAAATTTGCAGCGTGATTTTGCTGTTTTTTTATTTTGCTTACGAAAATGCACTACAATAAGGACAGTTTTAATATTACATGATAGTGTATACGACACTGTGCATTTTAAAGGTTAGTACTGATTAATTATAATATGATGTAGTTTGATTCGTGCAACGTTGATCTGTTGTATCGCTCAACCTCATTCCCCAGGCTATCTCGTACACCGGTATATTTATTTTTTAAAGTCTGTCTATGTATGAATCAACTTTTTAAAAATTGAATGTTGAATGATACACGTTTAGACTTAGTTAGTTAGTAGTTTGTCGAGATAAATTTCAATAATATGTCAAGATGCAAACAGGTGTTCACGGCTTCCACTATTGGACAAGTTAGGTAAAGCTGTGCAAAGCTAATTCCAATCTATGAGCCGTGGTAAGTGCGTTTACTAATGGTGCGGTGGGTCATCGGATCAGTTCCACATGGTTAACCCGTTGGACTATGTCAGTGCCAGTGCCCCACGACTGGTATATCACAGGCCATGGTAAGTGCTGTCCTGTTTATGGGATAGTGCATATAAAAGATCCCTTGCTGCTAATGAGAAAGAGTAGACAATGAAGTGGTGGCAGTGGGTTTCTTCTCTATTTACATGGTCCTTAACCATATGCCTGATGCCATGTGTTGAGTGTGTCGTTAAATAAAAAATTTCTTCCTTTCTTCTCTGAGTTTAACCCCATCATCATTTATCTGACCGAAGTTCATGGAGTGCTGCGAATGCATCATCATCCAGCTGTTTTATTTAATGGAGTAGCCTAATCAGTTTCCAGTATATTAATTACAGGTGCAAATGTAATTGTACAAACAAAATAACAGAATTATATTTTATCTTGGTTATGTTACTATTAAACTGAACAAAAAAATCTTACATGTTTATATCTTTAAAAAAAAATAACTCCTACCCATTTGCGTATTGACATTTTGTCCTAAATAATGTGTGTCACTCAACATATTTCATTAATGGTTATATCGATGTCTGGAAACATTTTTAATTAGAAAAAGCCCTAATCGTTCACTGACAGGGATTGAGCTCGGATTGACTGCATGTCAGGGAGGCACATTCATCACTGGACTATAGAAGTGCCCCATGCTGATGTTTTTTTCCAGAATTTATTGAAGTTGCTGGGCATTTAATGCTAATTTATCTTCCCAAATGAGTTGTGTGCATCACTAAACATTTTAAAACTTGGATACTTGATTGGGAAGATTTATATTTCTGTTACAGGCATATTCTGGTGTCACGGTTTGTGCATGCATGCATACATTTGTTGTAAGCAAACTAAAAAAATTGACTTGATGCCAGGTTTATAATTGATTATAAGTGATACATATGTCATACTTTCCTATAGTGTTAATTTACTAATCATGTCAAACTCAAATAGAAAAAGACCCTTAAATGATGGTATTCCAATACTCCAGGGTTATGAGACAGACTTCAAGAACCCAGTATCGTGCAGGGACACCACCACATGCATGTTAATTATATTTTTTCTTACTGTGTCTTTCTCACACATTTCATGTGCTCCACGACTATTATATCAAAGGCCATGGTATGTGATATCCTGTCTGGATGATGCATATAAAAATCCATTATTGCTGTTTGGAAAGAGTAGCCTATGTGGTGGCAGTAGGTTTCCTTCCTCATTATCAAAATAATCTTTAACCATATGTCCCACACAGTATAACCATAAATAAATTGTTGAGTGCGTCAGTAAATAAAACATTTCTCTTTCTGTCTTTCTAGCATTGTTTTATGGAACATGTGAAAAGTCCGTTTTCTTTAAAATATGGCCAGTGAATTTTCAAATCTGTTGACTTTAAGGCAAGTAAAAATTAGAACCCCTCTATTCAGAAACCTGATTTCATCAATTCATCTACACTGTTATTGCCTGTTTGCATCAAGGGATATTTTATAAACACCATCTCACAGACAAGTTCGTATACTATGGATTTTGTTGTATCAGATTGTATGCAAATTTGGCTATTTTGGTTGATTGATTAATTATGTGTGCGTGCCTGTGCGTGATAGCTTCATGAATCCACCAAGAGTGATTAATTTGACAAGTATCTTTGAGCTGCATGACATATAAATTAATGATGGTCAAACTATTACCAACAACCCCTCTTCCATCCCAACACAAAATTTCTAATGAACCAACAGTAACTGAAGTGTGGTAAATGAGTAAAATTTTGCATTTTAAAAATTAAATGTTCAGTTTAAAAAATTTCATGTTGTATTCATTTTATTTTTTGAAAGAAATAATTTATGTATTTGACATTGACAAAAGTAAAATTCTTAACAGAGTTAATACTGAGTTACTTTATACCATTATTTATTTATTTATTAAAACACACCAAAAAAATAAAATAAAAACAACCCTGTTTCTACCTGTATTCATAAGCAAAACTTGGAATAATCAAGAAATAGGATCTGTTATTGTATACGTCATATATACTTCTTTCTGCTTCACCTCACAAATTCTGTCTACAATGTTATGCTTTGTTGGTTTTCTTAATACTCATATATGTATCAACGTGATTGTAGTATTCAAATTTCAGTGTAAAAATGCGCCTGGAGTTATGAACGTGACGTTTTATGAAAATTCAAGTTATACAATTACAGTATAGATAGATAGCAAAATTTGATGACACAATGAAAGGTGTGTGGGCTGCAAAGTCGAACCTACAAAAACAAATCTACTGTACTTGTGAAATTTTATAGTCATTACTACCTCGCAGCATTTTTTAACAAGGGAGTATATGCTTTACCTGATGATAGATGTGGCGGGTCTGTGGATTGATCTTATGTGGTGTACCCATTGAGCTATTTTTCGTTCCAGTGATCCATGACTGGTGTAACAAATGTCATGGTATGTACTGTCCTGTCTGTGGGATGGTGCATGTAAAAAAAAACTTACTGTTAATCAGAAAGAGTAACCCATGTGACAACAGTGTGTTTCCTTTCTTACTGTTAGAAATAGAATATTGTGTAAACATTTATGTGATGTCATATAACTTTAAATTGATACGCAGACGATATAACTTTAAATAATAAAACAAAACTGTCATAGGGGCCAGAGTTGATTGATGCACAATCGCTCTTAAACTGATCATATTAGTTAGCCATTGTTTTATCTCATAAAAACATTTATGGTGATAAAACATAAAATAATAATGTGTTTTGATTGCATCATTAAATAATTAAATAATAATTATCACAAATGTCTTGTCACCTAACTTGATCCTAAGTTTCTATAAATATTGACATAACAAAGAGCTCAGTCAACATCTGAAAGTAGAGGGGTTTAAAAATGCCACTGTCCAGTTTTAATAGGCAGGTGTTAAATGATGGATGGGCAACTAATTTGTAATATCTGTCTTGCCTGTGGGCAAGTGTATAGTAAATTTATTAAACAAAAGCCATTACTGAACTTATACTGTGTGGTGCATCATACATAATGAGCAAGCAGTTTTGGAATGAGCAAGGAAGGTAATATTTATTTAACGACGCACTCAACACATTGGTGTACGGTTATATGGCGTCAGACATATGATTAAGGACTATGCAGATAGCTAGAGAGGAAACCCGCTGCTGCCACTTCATGGGCTACTCTTTCCGATTACCAGCAAGGGATCTTTTATATGCACTATCCCACAGACAGGATAGCAAATACCATGGCCTTTGATATACCAGTCGTGGAGCACTGGCTGGAACGGAACATAGCCCAGCGGGTCCACCATGTGGGATCGATCCGAAGACCCATGAGCGAACATGCTTACCACTGAGCTATGTCCTGCTCCTACAAATGATTTTAAATACAAACTATGGATACCTAATGCAATAACAAAATCTTAATTGTAGAAACATTTGGATAATACACACTCAAAATTATGTTGAATGTATCATTATTATTTAATAATAATATTTGTTTTCATATTTTTGTTCAAATCTACAAGTCATTGGACTTTGTATGTCTTGGTATAAAGTGATGATAGCAGGTTTCCTCTCTCATTATCAGAGTGATACTTAGCCACATGTCCTTTGCTATATACCTGTTAACTTTTAAAAATAATATAGTGAAATTATATATATATTTTCACTATAAATTATACTGGTACTAGAAACCATTTTAAATAGTGTAACCTTTTCCATAATGAACAATGTTATCAGCTCCTTATAGATAAGCTGAAAGGTGTTCAGGTGCTTTTACTCCACTCAATCACTTGGTGTCACTAACAGCTAATCCATTCACATAGAACATTTGTGGTGAACCTGTGAATCCTGTCAGGCCAAATTTTACCACATTTGTAATCTGTTTACATTTGACATAATGTCCTCATTTGAAATCTGTCCATATTTGAAATCTGTTCACATCTTAAATATGACCACATTTGAACTTTGTCCACATTTGACATATGACCACATCTGAAATTTGTGCACATTTGACATACAGTGTATGTCCTCATTTGAAATCTGTCCATATTTGAAATCTGTCCTAATTTATTTGCCTGACACTCTCCAAGTGATACATCACACTTCACAGTTACAGGTTAAGCCCTTGATGATGTTGCCCTGCTGGTCAACACAAGAATTCCTTGTTACTCTAACTGCCCAGGAAAGAAGAAAGGAAATGTATCATTTAAAGCTACACTCTCTGGTTACAATCTTATTAAATGAAATCTAACATCAATTTAATGTACAAGCATAATACGCTTTTACTGGCATGTTGTAGCTCTTACTGGTAAGGTCTATCATAGAATACTTACCATTATAACCAATAAAAATGTACTTACCAATATAACCAATAAAAATGTACTGAGTGTGTTAAAATAAATAAATAAGTAAATCAATCAATATTTTTAATATTTAAAAACAAATCATATAAATTAGTTTAATCAGTTTTCTAATGCAACAAAAGCTAAACTATATTATATTTAATCATATTTGGCGTTATTCAAGTACTACTGAAAGCTTTTGCCCATATCTTCTTTGTCTCTGGTAGCACATTATTAATACTGGTAGACCTAATATTCCAACGTAGAAATCGATTTTGTTGGGGAATTTCACACTTGCTATAAATAAAGCAGAATGTTTTGTTGATTTTTATTCCAGAGACTGTTGCTTTAATGAAATACTCAACACATGGTTATATGGAAGGAAGGAAATGTACTCAATGCTTTCTTGAATTAACTTTTTCATAGCACATGACATGTGATTTGGACCTTTTAGATAGCGAGAAGGGAAACTCTCTGCTGCCACTTTAAGCACCTGTTATATGCACCTTTCCAGAGACATGTAGTGCAGATGTACTCTTAATTCACAATAAAAGCTGGATCCAAATAAATAATTTATATTCCATTCCATGTCTTACTGTTTTTTGGTGTTATTCAAGTACTACTAAAAGCTTTTGCCATATCTTCCTTGTCTCTGGTGGTACATTATTAATATACATAATGTTCCAACATACAGAAATTCCAACTGACTTGTTGGGGAATTTGACACTTGCTATAAATAAATAAGAATGTTTTTGTTGATTTAAAAAATAAATAATAATACACTCAACACATTGTTATAATGGTTATGTTGGCACTGAAATATTTTAATTAGAAAAAAAACCTAGCGGCTACCTGACAAGGGATTAATCTTCACTAGGATAGGTGAGCAGAAATTGGTGAGAGACCACTTTTTGTGACCCAGTTAAAATACAGTGTTTGCTCTGATCTGGATAAGCTAGTGTAGCAAAACCAGTGCACGGTGTGGTATCGTATATGAACAAAATGCTGAAATAATATAATTATTCCAGAGACTGTTGCTTTAATGAAATACTCAGCACATGGTTATATGGAAGGAAGGAAATGATCTAACCATGTACAGAATGTTTTCTTGAATTTATTTTTTCATAGCACATGACATGGGGTTTGGACCTTTTAGACAGGGAAACTCTCTGCTGCCACTTTAAGCACCCGTTATATGACTATTCAGAGACATGTAGTGCAGATGTACTCTTAATTCACAATAAAAACTGGATCCAAATAAATAATTCATATTCCATTCCATGTCTTACTGTTCATACTGCTGACAGAATTGTTGTTTTGGTGAGTCATTTGCTAAATAAAAAACTACTCCTAGTTTTGTCAATGCTTTATATTAGTCACTGCATAAATGTCATTTAATGCTGCATAATACTGTGTGGCATGTTTTATCCTCTCGCAGGTGTTGCATATAATGATATTGCATTTGTTACATAATGTGTATATATTTTAAACAATGGCTCTTTCACACTTGGAGTGAACAGCTATATGTAGACCTACATAAGCAGACAGAGAGTCAGAAAGCTACCTTACATGATACTTACACAATACTGACGTAATTTTGAAAGTAAAAAAAAACAACCACAAAAACCAAACACATTGCAAACTGGATTAATGTGATGTTTTATTTGTTTGGTACACATCTGTAACGATAAATGAAAATGTATCTTAAAGGGAAAAAAAGAAGAAAAACCTATTTTATTTTACAACAATTTTAGCTACGGTTATATCACATCAGACTTATGGCTACTGACCACTGTGATAGTGAAAAAGGAAACCTGCTGCAGCCTCTTGGGCTACTCTGTCTTATTACCTGGTCTTTGTTATACCAGTTGCAGAGTACTGGCAGTAATAGCTTAATGGGTCATCCAGGTAGGATTGACCCCATGGCCCCCTGCATGTTGATCAGACTCTATAGTCTACCACTGTCATTCCAGCCAGTGTATCAAAGGCCATGATATGTTATCCTGTCTATGGGATAATGCATATAAAAGCTCCCTTGCTGCTAATTTAAAATGTGGCATCATCAAGTTTCCTCTGTGTCAAAAAATATTATTAACTATATGTATGATGCCATATAACTGTAAATAAAATGTATTGAGTGCATCGTTAAATAAAACATTGCTTTCTCTCTCTCTACACCACTGAGCCAAGTTTCATTCTCCAATCAAGGTTCAAGCACTGGTGTAGATGTACATACCTGGTATAGGTACACAAAGCCTTCCAGCTAATTGATTACTCAGAATGTTGCGAGCTTGTAGAATGCTTGCGTGATAGTGAACATCGTTTTTGTTGAGACTGTGTGAATTTCTAAACAAATATCAGCGAACACCAACACCCAAATTTCCAAACTCTCATGTCTGGTATTTACTGCATTCTAGAGTTACTGGTTTCTGCATCGAATATATTTATGTGATGTTATACAATCAAGAAAAGAATGGATTTAAACAATTTAATGACACATTCAACACATTTTTTTTATGGTCACCATACTACATCAAATGTATTGTTATGGACCATTCAGATAAAGAAATCCAACATGGACACTTCTTTCCAATTACGTCAGGGAAACTTATTTTTGTGTCCATATCCTTTTGGACATGAAAGGGAGCTTTTATACACAAACCAACAGGATAATACATACCACACCCTTTATTGCATCAATTGTGAAGAACTAGCTAGAACAAGAGCTAGATTCTACTTGCCTAACAAGCTGAAGGTATTGGCATAGATACACACACATGGAGAATCCATCTTTATAAGCAGCTTCTTAATTAACTGCTGAGGTTGTTACATACCTGAAGAATGCTTGTGTGATAGACAACCCACTTTTTGTTGTGACTGTGTGAATTTCTAAACAAATATCAATACTACCAACACCCAAATCATCAAACTCTCACATTTGGGGGAGGGGGTTTTGTTCATTCCTTAGACTCCCTGCACTCTAGAGTTACTGATGTATGTATCAAATATACATTTTCAGCTTTTATCCATTCAAGAAAGGAATGAAGGAAATGTTTTATTTAACAACATACTCAGCTCATTTCATTTATGATTGACTCCTTGCATTCTAGAATAAAGCTACTGGTATATTTGTGTATACATCAGCTATATTTTTTAGCTTTTAACTATTTAAGAAAGCAATGAAAGAAATGTTTTATTTAACAATATACTGGTACAGTATCAGCTGTATTTTTAGCTTTTATCCACATAAAAAAGGAATACAGGACATATTCAGTACATTAAAATTTTGCATTTATGGCTGAGACTTATTCACTTACTGTAATGCATTCTAAAATAAAGTGATATTTTAAGCCTTTGTCCAGTCAAGAAATGAAGGAAGTCTTTTATAGAACAAGATACTCAGTACATTTTCTTTATACATAGACTATTCTGATTCTAGAATAAAGTTACTGGTTTTATGTATCAACTACATTTTTAGCTTTTATCCATTCAAGGAAGGAAGGAAATAATTTAATTTTTTGGATTTATGGTAAGGGACATCATTATGATTAAGGAACACTCAGAAAGAAGTGTTATGGTTATATGGTATCAGACATAATTTATTATGATTAAGGACCACCCAGATAACAAGATCAGAAACCTGTTTTATGGGCTAGTATGGAAATGTGTTGAAAGTGTCATTAAATAAAACACTTCCCTCTGTATTTCCTTACTGTCATGTCTGGCGGTGGTTTCACTCAATGCCGAGACTTTCTGCATCAACACAGCTATTTATCAACCACTTCTTATGACTGCCAACATATGAGTATGTAATGTGTTTGTGTAGTAACTTTGATGGTAATTTCATTTTGTCAACATATGCCTGGCATGCACAGATAACAAGCAGTAGATTCCTGGCATGGAAATAACACCTGAAGCTTAATGGGCTACCTGTGAAGTATACTACATGCCAATAAAAACACACATGGTGAAAAATTATATAGGTCTACATTATAGTATGTCTAATATAGTAGCAACAACCATTTCTCTCTCTCTCTCTGTTTCTTTATCTATATGTCTGTCTCTATCTAAAGAGACATTCTCATTGTGTCATACCAACATCTAGCATACCATCAAATCGTATAGTAAGAATTATTTTTGTAGATACTACAAGTTGCATGCTTCAAATGGATGTGATATATGACATATAGTACGAATGCCCCTTAACCACTGAACTATATGATATTCCAACATATTTCAATATCGACATGGGTTCTGGAAGCCAGTCAAACTGTCTACTAAAAATAACAATAAATTCAGATTATATAATTATGTATAATATTGACAATTTAGAATTACACTGATACAATTATTACATTTTGTTAAACTATTTGTCCTTCCAGCCAGTGATGTATCAAAGGCCATGGTATGTGTTATCCTATTTATGAGATAATGTATATCAAAGATCCCTTGCTGCTAATCAAAGAATATCCCATTTCACAGTAATGTTTCTTTACTCTCTGTCATATTTGTCATTCTCCATATCTGAAGCTATATAACTAAAAATAAAATGTGTTAAGTGTTTCACTAAATAAAACATTTGTCTGTCTCTCTTGTTCTGCAATTTCTTTTGGCTCTTAGTATACAAATATACTTGTTATGCTATTGTGCAACTGTTAAGATAATTTCAGAAGTCTGCTAAATATATCAGTGTGTTTTCTTTTCTGTATTATGTCTATAATTAATAAGTTATCCAGACTTACCACTGACATTAGAGATATTTAACATTCAGACAAAATATCCAGCTTTCCCGCACCTTCGAAAAGAGGATTGCAGGATAATGCTGCTAAATGCTATTGCAGTGTAGCTGTATGGAAAAAGAAAAATGTGGACCAATGGTGTATACTGTCTTCTTGATTATCTAATTTTTAAAATAAAAAAGTTTTTTAAAACATGTTTTCCACTTATAAAAGTGTAGATAAAATGTACTTAATGCTTCATGAAATAATAATAATAATAATAATAATAATAATAATAATAATAATAATAATAATAATAATAATAATAATAATAATA
>JAUTBW010161896.1:0-12819 GCA_032361425.1 Peltospira smaragdina | reverse complement strand
ATAATAATAATAATAATAATAATAATAATAATAATAATAATAATAATAATAATAAAAAATAAATAAATAAATAAATAATAATAATTTAATAATAACAACAACAGCAACAACAACAACAACAACAACAATAATAATAACAATAACAATAACAACAAAAACAACAATTATTATAATAATAATAACAACAACAACAACGATACTAATAATAATCTGTTAATAATAATTTTATGCTAAAAATAATAATAAATTCTATGTACCCGATCTGATGTTTTCTTTCTTTTCCTTGACGACTTTGGTGCTGTTACATCTTGAGCATTATCCGGTGCCACTAAGTGCTGAAGATCTTGTAGAGACAGAGGCAAAATATTTTCTGCAGAAGGCTTTATTACTCGTATATCTCTTATACGCTTTTGAAAGAACAATAATGAAGGCAGGTCAATAAAGACTATTTCATGATGTATCGAGATGTTATATAAACTAGTGTAGTAAATAATGTAGGTAAGTAGGCAGACAGACAGATATTTAGACAATGAGATAGATAGATAGACAGCTAGATAAATAGATAGATAGATAGATAGATAGACAGACAGACAGACAGACAGACACAGATAGACATAAATATACAGATATATGGATAAAATTAATAGACATAAATATATAAAAAAAACTAATTTATATAAATATAGATATACAGATATAGATATAGATGACTATAGATAGCATATATAGATAAATATAGATAAAACAGATATAAATGAATATAAATAGAGATAACATGTATAAATATAGATAAAAAAGATATAGATAATTGTAAATATAGATAAATATAGATAAAACAGATATAGATAACTGTAAATATAGATAACATATATAGATAAAACAGATATAGATAATTGTAAATATAGATAACATATGTAGATAAATATAGATAGATATAGGTGAATATAAATCGGGATAACAGAATAATAATGACAGATATAAAATTATGTCACTAACATTTAGTTCTGTGGCACTATCAAACTGTGGTTTCTGCACTCTTTCTGTACTTTGCTGACGTTTCTGAAAGTAAAATCATAAAATTATATAAAAAAACACCCAAAGGTTAAACACAAAAGTTATTTATTAGGACATACCAGTATAAGTTCAATATTTCATACCACTAGACTTTATCAAGTACAGAAGCAGGACATAGCTCAGTGGTAAGCATGTTCACTCATGGTGTAGTGGGTCATCAGATCAATCCCACATGGTGGACCCTTTGGGCTATGTCTCATTCCAGCCAGTACTCCATGACTGGTATATCAAAGGCCATGGTATGTGCTATCCTGCCTAAGGGATAGTGCATATAAAAGATCCCTTGCTGCTAATCAGAAAGACAAGAATCTAAAAGATTCCACCACATCATTAAATTTTTTTTTACAAAATATATCTGTCCTAGTTTTTGCAAGATGACTGCACTCCACCAAAATGTGGCGCACCGTCAAAACGCACTGACAGTGCTCACACTGATGTGTAGGATCTTTCTTCGAGATATATGAATGGGTGAAATATGTATGACCAACACAAAACAACCTCATTCTTCCTGCATAGCCTGTAGGAGGACTGCCAATCTCCCAGGACCGGCTTGACAGAATGAAGTTTGCCTCCCGCACTGTTCCAATTCCAATCATCTTGCCAAGTGGACAAAATATATTGGCCAATAGAATATTTAAAATCTGAATATGGTACACCAGCTTTGGCACGAGGAAAATCCACAGCTGACTTGGCAGTAGAGTCTGCCCTTTCATTACCTCTAATACCAACATGGCTTTATACCCAACAAAAAATAATATCTTTATTGGCAATGTTTAAAAAGACACACTTTTGTTATCATCATCCCAATCAAGAAATGTTCCAGCTTAAGATATTGCATTTTTTTTTTCTTTCATGGCTTTAATGATTGCCCAAATTTCAGCAGAGAAAACAAAAACTGAGTCAAGCAATCTCATGGAAATTACAGTGTCTCATGGAAAGACTAGCACATGCCACAGAATTCCTATCCCACGATCCATCCGCATAAACGGGAATGTAATCATGGTACTAGTCTCATATTTCCAAGAAGTTACTGATAAACCGATGTATCGGTACAATCTTTTTTGAAATACACCAAATCCAACACAATCTTCGGTGGTTTGATACACCAAGGTGGTAAGTCAAAATATAAAGATGTTTCCAAAATGTCTGAGAAATCAATGTTGGAAGCAGTTAAAAGTACGAATACCAAAAGTACAGATAGCATTTGGCCTCACATCAAGCAACTTCATATATTTGTTATCAAACACTACTTTATGTGCAGGATGTTTTGACATTGACTTTATCTTTGAGGCATACTGCTTAGACAACTTTGCACATCTAGCACCCAAACTAGGTTTGTGTGCATCAACATACAAGCTCTCCACAGGATAAGTTCTAAATGCCCCAAGACAAAGCCTAAGACCCTGTTTGTGAACAGGATCTAGCATCTGCAAGTATGACTTACAATCTGACCCATACACAATACACCCATAATCCAATTTAGATCTAATTAATGATCTATAAAGATGGAGCATGACCTTTCGGTCTGCTTCCCATTCAGTATTGCCAATAACCTTTAAAATATTTAATACCTTTAAGGCCTTCTTTTTAACATATTTAAGATGGGGTACAATGGATAGTCTCCTGTCAAAAATAACCCCCCAAAAATTGGTTTCATCTACCACTGAGATCGGACTCTTGTCCAAAAAGAGCTGTGGATCCAGATGGAGATCTCTTTTCTGGCAGATATGCATACTGACTGTCTTCGTCTTTGAGAATTGAAAACCATAGTCAGTTTCCCATTGCTTAAGTTTATTCAGACAAAGCTGTAACTGACGTTGGATGATACTCATGTTGGACGATCTGTAGCAAATATGAAAATCATCTACATATAATGAGCTATCAACACCAGGTTTAAGACATTGTGTGATGCTGTTAATTTTGACAGAAAATAGAGTTATCGATAGGATGCTACCCTGAGGTACACCCATCTCTTGTGGGTGGGAATCTGAAAAGGTAGATCCCACCCAAACCTTAAAAGATCTTTTAAAAAACTAGAAATAAAAAGAGGAAGTCGCCCCCGCAAGCCAAAGCCATGGAGGTCTTTCATTATCCCATACTTCCACATGGTGTCGTAAGCTTTCTCCAAATCGAAACAAGGTGTTGATTGTGGATGATCAATTGTGCAGCGCTTGTACCTGAACCCACATTGCACATTAGTGAGGAATTTGTTGGATTCAAGGTACCACACAAGTCTACAATTGATCATTCGTTCCATGGTTTTACAGATGAAACTTGTCAATGCAATAGGGTGGTAATTAGTAGGTTTTGTTGGATCTTTACCAGGCTTTGGAATAGGAATGACAATGGCTTCCCTCCAGTCAGAAGGAAAGTCTCCAGAAATCCAGATTTTGTTAAAAATATTTAAAAGAAGTAAAAGAGAAGATTTAGGTAAATGTTTCAGTAATTGGTAATGAATTTCATCTGGTCCTGCTGAAGTATCATGGGCTCTGCCTCGTGCCAAAGCTGGTGTCCCATATTCTATTGGCCAATATATTTTGTCTACTTGGCAAGATGATTGAAACTGGAACGGTGCGGAGGCAAACTTCATTCTGTCAAACCAGCCCTGGGAGATTGGCAGTCCTCTTACAGACGATGCAGGAAGGATGAAATTATTTTGTGTGGTGCTGCATTGGTGTGAGCACTGTCAGTGTGTTTTGATAGTGGGCCACATTTTGGTGGAGTGCAGTCATCTTGCAAAAACTAGGACAGACATATTTGTGTTGAGCTTCTTGAGAAACTGTTTTTTATAATTGTATTTTTCACAGCCCTATACACTGTTTTTAATTATAATTCTTAATTATATAGAATTTTTGTTTTTGATATACAATACATTTATATTTAACCTTTTTTCTGACACCCAATATCCGATGTGTTCACATGCTGGGGTGTCGTTAAACATTCATTCATAATTTTATTAAAGAGGAAATTCATACACATTATTAGGGGAATCCCCGTCTTTTTACCCCGCTTTTTGTCAGTAGCCCAAGTAGAGAGCCGCGTTCTTACAAATATTATAGTTTATGTTAAATTTTCAGTTTAAAAGCTCTTTTTATAATTATTATTAAATACGAACATGAACATTTTAGAATTGTCTATAAAGATAACGTAAGTAAATTCAATAACTAAGCTTTAAATTAAATTGTAATGGAAAGCTAATGACGTCATTAAAAATGTCATTCGGAATGGAAAAGGCAAAGTTGGCTATTCAAGGGTACTGAGTTAGATTGTAACTAAAGCCTTCTGTTATAAATAACATTTGCAGGATTAAATAAATAATAAACACCCTCAAATATGAAAATTCCATATGGTTTATCTCCTAAATCTCCCCAAAATGCATATGAACGTACAGTAGACGATTAACGCTTGAAATCTAAAAATATAATCATACAGTGATTCCTTTGTTGACAGGTCATATTGTAGTTCCAGCAGTAAGCTAAAAATAGAGAAAAACTGAGATTTATGCAGTTATGAATGTTGGTTTTTACAATCACATGATGCAATTTAGACCAATCCAAATGGTTATAAACAAAGCATTTTTAGAAGTTGGAATTATACTGTTTTGTATACAATCAAGTAAAGGTTCATTATAACTGTGATATTCCTTAGGTGGCCAACATTTGCAATAAGATTTTACTTGATGTATCTTGTATTAAAGTTAATCTTCCATGCATTTTGGAGCCAGTTACAGGCCCCCATTCTCCAAAAGTACATTCTCAATCTTATACAGAATTATTCCCATTTATGACATGAAAATTTCCCTGGTCATAACTTAATCCCTTATAAATAATACTGAAACATTATATTTATGAGTATAAAAAGATATTCTTAGTTTTTTGTTCTAATTTGCTGATTTACTGTTAACCAAATAAATTATATTTATCAAATTTACAATAATTTGATAGCTATTTTCCTCTTTTATGACCTCTTTCCCTATTTTCACTACCGGTATATACAAAAACAATCCCTTTTTTATTTACCCTAATTGCAGCTATCAAATGTGTGGTTGTATGATTGGGATTTTAATGTAAATTGTGGAATGTCTAGTGTAATATTCTCTGAATTTGTCATACTGGGCATTTTATGTGAAATTATAAAAGATTTTTAATAAGTTCAAGTTCATTTAATAGTACATCTAAAATCGAAAAGATGTAGCGTCATTAAAATGTTTTTGTATTTATTATTATTGTGGGTTCTTTAATCGAAACCTTGCTTTAGACAACCATTTGGTTGAAATATTCCAGTCTTTTGTTCCATGTTCCTAACTCAATATATAGAGTAGAAAATGGTTACAGTGTTAATACAAGTTTCATAAATACATTATGTTATGAATTTTTATAATGGTAATTTTGTTTTGAACTTTGGTTCTGGTTTACATGGGATATAACACAGCATATATTTAGAAGTCTTGGGATACTACAGTAATGAGTATTGTACCAAACTAGTTTCATAACATTCAAGTCTTGAAAGCTTTGTAAAACTAAACATTTGCAGCATTAAATAAATAATAAACACCCTCAAATCTAAAAACTCCATATGGTTTATCTCCTAAATCTCCTCAAAATATAATGGTAAATAACGACACCATCTTTGTAATGTTATACAAAATTATGTCAGAGACCTGTGGAAAACAGCGTCTTAGAATTTATTTATTTATTTTTAAATATTTTACTTTTGAAGTCATCAGTGTATTGTTATCATTATTGTTTTTAAAAATGTTTTTGTTATCTTTGTAAATCAGTAAATGCAATGTTTACAGTGTCGCAAGTGACAAATAATTTCTTTTATTTTCAAATTAAGGAGACAAGAAAACTATCAAGCATTATGAGCCATTGACATGGTAATTCCAACCTGCATGAGAAACTGTTTTTGTAAGGGCTGGTGTTTTTCTCATAAACTGGTTTACTGGTACTCCAGTAATAAACGGAAGAAAAAAAGAAGAAGAAAAACTCCTTGTAATTTTTCTCCTTGTGGTATATCTACGAAAACGTTTTTGAAAAGTATACAAATGGTTGTTTTTCAAGTTGCTCTTTTTGGGAGTTTAAAAAAAAAGTATCTACAAGGTATAGCTTAGCAAGGGATATATTTATCATACGATTTCCTTCGTGGTTAATAACACAATCATATATTAGTATCCTCTTAGGAATGACTGGTTGTCTAATATTAGAGTACACCTCATTCTGACAGGCTGGTAATGATCATGTTTGGTGTCTGATGTCAAGGGGTTGAGAAGTTTAGCCATTTATACAAGTTGTTCAACATTAGATTGAATGTTAATTGGCAGAACATTTTTACGGTAATAAATAGAATGTTTGATTTGTGTCCATGACAGACAATATTTACGACACGTGCTAAAATTATCGCATTTCCCTCACTTTTACTGGGGAAATATAATATCGTCTGTCATGGACACATGTAATATCCTCTATATGTTACAAAAACTAATTCCTTAACAGAATATTCCCTCTACTAGTTAACTGATGCAGGCTTGGTTCTTAGCTCTTGAATTACACAATTTACTGTTAACTTTATTAATTACTGTGAACTGCATGGCTAATATTCAAATCCATTTGATATGCATCATGGATTATATAGAAGGTTATATATTTGTTCATGTTTCTGGAATGTTTTGATGGTAAAACATTTTATATTCCACCAATATTTTAGAATTGTTTAGCATATGGTTTTTACATTGTTCAGAGTGTGTGTGTGTGTGTTATTAAACAAAAAATAAAAAGACAAGTGATGAAATTAACATAGTTTATTACATGAACAAGTGTTAACTACGGTTAATGACAGCGCTACTGCCAGTGTGTTATATGTACAGTGTATAATGTATTGCACATAGACTTCTGGAATGAAACCACAGACAAACAAAGTAAGAATGCCAAATAAAAGACTGGCAACAAAACAACAATGGCAAAACTGCACGTAAAATATCATCACAATGGAATCAAGGAAAGAGATGAGCATTTGAGAAACTGTGCTGACAAGCAAATTATCGTAATGTAAAAATTAAGAGTGTTACAAAACAGGTTAATTTGAAACTACATATGAATAAACAATAATAATAATAATAATATTATTATAATAATAATAATATTATAATAATAATAATAATATTATAATAATAATATTATAATAATAATAATAATATTATAATAATAATAATAATTATAATAATAATAATAATAATAATAATAATAATAATAATAATAATAATTAGTTTACAGTTTAACAAATGAACTAATTATGAAATAACTTCACTAAAACCATTTCTTAATTCTGAACTTACCTTCAACACATATAGAGAATAACAAACAACAAATGTATTCGCTACACATTGAAAAAAAAAGGTGCAAAAAATGTACTTACCAAAACCATTATCCTTCCATCAAAAGTTGAGAATAATACAATATATTTTGTATATCTCATTTTACACATAGTAGACAAATTCTAAATGCTAATGCAGCAAAGGGAAATCTACGTTTACCCTGATTAATTAATAATTAAGAAATGAAAATAAAAGATATTCCAATTATTAATTCTATCATTTAGATTAATGACATGAGTTTTAATATTTAAAACCAGGTTTTATACTGTATCATTTACTCTTAAATACCCTCACTGTGCAAAAAAGCAACCAAATGAAAAACTGCTGCCCCATCATTCATTGAAGGCACATTTGAAGGAAGGGATTTACAAAAGCTATTTAAAGCAAAATGGAACAAAATTTACATTTCAAACATTTTCAACTATGGCAAGTTAACCTTTTCTCTTTAGGTCTAAATAATATAAATTAAATTAATATATAGTCCTAGTGGAGTATAAAACATGTCAGTATGTTTCAATTTTCATTGACAAGTGCTTAGAGTAAATATTTCAAAAAGTAAGGATTACTTGTAATAACTTGCACGATTGTATAGACTGCAAGAGATTCATCAGTAAAACTCAAATCTAAAAAGTATTTCATCTGAGTAGAACACAAATACATTTCTAAAAGATTGTCTAACCCTTCTTGTCATCTTTCGCAGGGATATGGAATGTGCAGGTATGTAAAAGCATATCTTTTATCTAACTCGATTCACAGTCAGTGTGAAATTTACACAATATTCTATAATTTCTGTTTTACTTGAAATCATCATAAATAAATAAATAACTGGCTTAGCCATATGTCAACAACAAAAACCGTAATATGACAACTCAAAGCAAAGTACTGAAAACCAGATACCACAAACCACATTTCTATTTAGCAAACAGAATGTTATTCAGATAAATAACAAAATAAAGTCTATCAAAGATACTATCGCTCTTATAAGATTGATGTATAACATGTAACAAAGTAAAATAAAAATATTAAAAAATATCTACATGGTGATAGCTATTCTCACCAGAAAAATGTCCAAGATAGCAATTTTTAAAACAACTAACTGTAAACAAAAATAGAAACCACTAAAGCAGAAAAATAAATACAAACAAATACAGAAAACGTGTACATGTGGCAAGTAAACAAAATATATACATTATCTTATTAGTTTGGTTGTATAGAACTGAGTCCTACTGAACCATAAAACTGTCACAGGTTATCATTATAAAAGCGGGCAAGATATGAAGGCTAGATAAATTGCTGTATTTTCAACTGGTGACCTTAAATAAAGCTGTTCTCGTTTTTTTGTTTTGTTTTTTACATTTTCAGAAATTTAAATGCAATATTAAACAAACAACACATTAATGTAACCTATGTATATTTTTGAGGTTCAACAAAATGTACAATTCAATTATGTCACATTGCAAATCATAATCAGGTTTATTGGCAGGCACTCTAAAAAAATAAAGAATAAAATAAGATTTTAAATTTGTTTTGTATTTTAAACAATTTGTTTAATTTTCTAAGAAAATAAATTTTCTTGAATATATCAAAAATAACTGTTTAACTCTTCTTGCCGAGTTGTAGAATAAATTATTTCCATTAAGGCCAACTGTGGATAACAATATAGCCCAATTTCCCAAATCAGAGTAACCTTGGTCTGTGGGAATGATACATACTTTTAAATGAGTATGGAGACAAAGTATGTACCATGATGAGATCACTGCAATCCAGTAAGTGAGGTTTTATTTATTTATACAGATCCAATGAATCAACCATCAGCACACAGTCTGGCTATCGTTTAGTACCAGTACCACAAAAACAATGTTGCTCAAAGAACAGCGTATACCATAATATTCTGAAATTGCTGGTATAGGTACCGTCCAATCATGAACACAACAGAACTATGTAATTACATTTTAATGCTTATACAGTAAGTCCTGCTAAATAAGATTTTCGGTAAACTGGATGTTCACCATCTAAAAGCTGTTATTATTTGTTGTATTCAACAATGCACTGAGCACATTTTTATTAAGTTATTTTGGTATAAAAAAAAAACATTTTAATTAGAAAATCCCAAGTGGCTACCTGACACGGATCGATATCAGATCAACTGCATGTCAAGTGAGCATTTCTAAACTAGGCCTTGATGTGCCCCTTCTGTTATTTATAAATGCAAAACCCTGTATAGTTAAAACATAACAAACCTTTTTCATTCTACTCCTGTATTTAAAATTCTAGGTATCGGTACTAAAGTTTTGGCTTTTTAGCATTTAAATGCATTGTTTTGTAAAGAACAGAAATATTCAATGACACCCATAAAAAAAAAAAAATACTGAATAAGGATTGGGTGTCAAATAAAAGGTGTTAAACAATTAAATCCTGTAACTTAGAACCATTTTTGGGATCAATGATTCAACCAAAAAATTAATTGAAATAAAAAGTAATACTGTAGTTTTCTTGAATGAAGAATATTTGAAGTGAAACATTTGCTCACACTTCATTTTAACAGTACAAAACTGAATTTAATGCATCATCCATGTAAAATTCAGTTTTCACCTGAAGCAGGATTATGGGTGAACCATCAATGAAATATTTGGCTCTGATGTTATATACATGTCGATATTTATTGCACATATTTATTAAACACATACCAGGTATAATAATAATTTAATACTTAATGTTATTGTTAAAGACAACCTTGTCATGGTTCTTGTGATTCACACGTTCATAACATTTTGTTAAGAAGCTCAAAATTTAACATGACTTGCAAAACAAAGGTAATACATTTGTAACAAAAATTACTACAAAACCAATGCAAACCACAAATATCAAAAATTAGCTTACTTATCTTTTATAATGTATTTTTACAAATTGTTGTTACTACATTGTTTTTGGTGTTTATAATTGTTTTCAATATTCCTATATAAATAAAACATGTTTATAACATTAATGGTTGGTTTACAAAGCCAGTTTTTTCTTAAATCATGAATGTTTAAACACTATAAATATCTATAGTTTACAAAACATGTAAACAAAAACAATCTGTACATTCAGCCATTTCTGTTACATTAGAAGTAGTTGTTTGATGGAACTCTGCACCATGCTTATACCATATTTACATATTAATACATACACCACAACTTTATTACCCATGATTCCAATATCCAGGATGAACACAGGAAAAAAAAAAAAAAAAAAAAAAAAAAATTAAATATCTTCAACAATCTGTATTGTCTACAACTGTATAATTACCTTATTTTATAAGCATATAATATACTGCTGATAATAGTGTTTAACAAAACAAAAACAACAACAAATTCATAATACAATGTTGTAATATACAACAAATCTGTAGTGCATCGTGTAATTTAATTACAGACAAAATACTAATTATAATGTACATTCTATTAATATACTGAAGAAAAAAATTCAAATCAAATAAAGTGTCTACTATATAAATTATTCAACCAGTGGGAAGCAAACTGAACCTAAAACTGAACCTAGGAAATGTTTATAGATGAAAATATTAAAAATGATTAGTCTTCATAACATTCTATGTTGAAAAAAGCTGAACCACCACTACCCATCAAAACAAAGTAAACAAAACCATACATAATCCACAAGCTCAATTTTTTCAGTACATATAACAGGTGTATAATACAATGTTAAAATTTAAGGACTAAAAACAGTTAGTACAAACAGTTAAACCACTACAGCTGCCAGTAACAATGACTAGGTATAGAGGTCATCTTTTTAAATATATATATTTTTTACTACGGAAGATCAAGTAGAATCCTGATATATATTAATATATACCTATATACAGCAAACTTTTGTTTTTAAAATATGTACAGAGTAAAACATTCAGATATTAAATTACCCATCTCCTATGTACATCAACATTTAACACACTTGTACAATAAAGTAAATGATAAAAAGCTGAAAGGACATATACTCTATATAATGAAGAAATGTTTCTAATTTACATATGAACATGATAGGCCTAAACAAAAACCGTGCCACATAATAAAGTAATAACAGCTATTCCTGGAGACGTAAAAATCTATAATAATTACAACTTGTTATTTCAGTCACACATGACCATTTTGCCAACTTTAAAAGCATTTGAAAACATTGTATAACCAGGTCTTTTAGTCTTGAGTGGCAATGATAAAGCCATTAACATACTGCAATTCAAAATCAGTACAAAAAGCTCCCAGTTATTTTCATTAAAAAAAAATACTAGCATATAAACATCTGTATGAAACTCCTGAGTTTATTATTCAATCCCCGGCCTAAGATTGCCACTATAAATATTCCTCAACTTCTTAGTTGCTGTGCTACCTATGAACCTCTGTATAAAATTCCGCAGTTTATAACAATCACTGGCTTAAGATTCCTATTATATATATTCTATAAAAAAGTTGTAACCTCTAAAGCTCTGCATAAAACAGCCCGTTTTATAATTAATTACTGGCCTCAAATTTTTATTTTTTAAATATATATACATACATACATATACTTATAACCTGTAAATCTCTGTATAAAACTACCCAGTTACAACTCAATCCCTGGCCTCATGACATATAATTATTTGTGATGTTCTTACACTTTGTGCTAACCTCTTGGGCTCTATACAAAACTTTCCAGTTTCTAACTTAAATACTGGTTTAGGATCCGATATATATGTACTTTCTGCACTAATCTTTGAACCCTCGTACAAATCCTCCCCAATTTATGACTTAATTGCTGGCCTCCGATCCTGAATGTATTAGTTTTTGTGCTAACCTCTGAACCTCTGTACAGAACACTTCAGTTTATTACTCAATTCCTCTGGTCTCAGATCCCCAATATACAGGATATTAAACTACCATGTTTATGTCCTTGGTGAAATAATCTGACAGTTGACAGTGAAAATTATTTCATGAGGAACATAAATATGATGCGAAATGGAAGCGAGTTTCATATCCTATTTATTACCCATTGTCGATTTAAAATTAAAACAAATAATGCAAATAATCTCTGCTTGGTCGTATGACATCAAGGCATGACTCCGTGAGCCAGTTGTGGGTGGTCCAGGTGTTACGTCCCACTTGGCCTTCTAGTAGGATGTATCACTGATATGTACGAAGATACTTTAAACCAGATGGGTAATAAATTACACTCTGTGCCTCTGAATCTCTGTACAGAACTCTGGTGTACTACTCGCAGGCCGAACTTGTCTAAGGTGCTGTGGGCGAGCTAGGCTGGCTGTGGTAGGGGCAGACCTCATCGTCGCGGTGACCCACGCAGTACACGATGGGCACGTGGCCGCTGTCCCACATCCCCGCCCCACA
>JAUTBW010161785.1:0-12820 GCA_032361425.1 Peltospira smaragdina | reverse complement strand
ATGAACCATGCTGGTCACATAGACCTAAATACAAACAAATTTCCTTCAAAAGGTCATGGAAAATGCCTTGAAAAAGTTATGGAAAGTCATGAAAAGTCATGGAATTTCATTGGAGATGAAGTGTATGAACCCTGCCTTAACTGTACAACTAGGCTACAGAATTTTGTTGTTACCAAGTGTGTATAAATTACAACCAATATTGTACTGCAATCACTACACCACTTGGTCAAATTTACCACATACACAACAATTTGAAATTGGGTTGATATTAGGTACAGTTGGCGAGTTAATCAAAAGTGCAGTTTTGTTTGTATTTGAACTTTAAATTCTGTTTTGTAATAACATATATATATCAGACATTATAGCTTTAACAGTTATGTTGGCATCAGAAAATATTTTAATTAGACAAATCCCTAGTTGCTGAGTGACAGGAATTGATGTTACATTATCTATGTCAGGTGGGCACCTTCACCACTAGGTTGTCAGTGAGCCTTTACTTTGTTGAAATGCACTTTACAATAAACACAAATTCAACATAAGTTATTTTTTACTGTCGAACAATTCCATATATCAGTGGGCATGATGACCAAAACATTAAATTTAATAAATCTCAAGTTTAAAATTTTACACATTACAATATATTAGTAATTTCAAAATGGCATTTTGTGACAGTGAAATTACATTTGTTAAAGTAATGGCTTATTTTTCTAACTTTAATACAGTAAATGTCCTGTATAACAAATGCATTGTGTATGTTGTTAGGCTGTTATATAAATAGAAATAAGTAACTTTTGACATATACTTAATAGTTTTATTAATTTTGTTTGAACCTATGTTACAAGTGTCCAGAAAAGTCCTGTACGCCATGTCATATTTTATGTTGTAGATTCTCACAGAGGCTGGTAATACAGTTACAGTCATTACAGTTAATTACTATCAGTAGCTTATGACTACAGATCATGAAACGTTTTCATACCAATTGTCCTGTACATTAAACACAGGTCCTTAAATAATAAAAAATACCTTTCCTGTTGTGTGCTGTTTCAGTGTCCACCATACGCAGCTGCTAGTGGATCTGCCGATGGCTCTGTGCGGCTGTGGGATCTACTGACGGGCACCTGTGTGTACGACTTCAAAGGTCATGAGGGATCAATCGTGTCGCTGGTGGCAACGCGGCACTACATTGTTAGCCTGGGCCTTGACGACAAGGTGTGTGTGTGGGAGCGCAGTCGTGGCCACCTCTTACACACGCTGGAAATGGTGAGTGGGATTATTATATCAGGCTATGTGCTTAAAAACATTAAAATCTAGACTTTCATAAAATCCAGACTTCAGTGTCATGGGAAAGCCATTCAAATAAAATTACGTTAAAGTTTGAACTTTATATTAAACTTTAGACTTTAGACATTTTATAAGCACAGAGCCCAATACATTTTATTTACCATTATATAGTGTAAGACATATGGCAAAAGACTTATGATAGTGATGAATTTACTGCTGTAGCCCACTCATTCCATTGAGCAGCAAGATATCTTTTATGTGAACTAACCCTTAGGCAGGATAGCATATAGTGTAATTATTTTGTTAGAAAAGAATCTGTGGAACAATATTAATATTTTTAAAAACCTGTTAAAAAACAAACAAAAATGTTTCTAGAATACATAGTTCTGACACCCATTAGCCAAAAAATATTTTGTACTGGAGTGTCGTTAAACATTCATACATTCATTCATTTTTGTTTTTCTAGGAACAGTGCTGCAGTTTGACTTTACTTACTAACAACCTACTGGTCACTGGTGGACAGGTATGTTTATGCTGGTTTATTTTTTATGATAAACTGTTTAAAATATAAACAATATGTGGAATAGACTAGATTATTCAAGTATGAATACTGGTTAAATTAATTTAATTAAATAAAAAGAAGATAATTAATAAGATAAAAAATAATTTAATAATTGTTTATTTACCAGTGTACTAAACACCTTTTTATTAAAGTTAAATTGGAGTAATAGATATTTTATATTGAAAAATTGCTAGTGACTCATTGACACTGACAGGGATCGATCTCAGATAGACTGCATGTCAGTGGGTGCTTTCACCACAAGGCTATCTATATATTACTATTGGTTGATGTCAGAGATGCTACTGCCAGCCATTGATCAAACATTTGTATTATGTTCCAATAATAACTTACTGTTTTGACCATTAACATTCAGGATCAAATTATGTTGTGAGGTTATCAGTATTTAGCATTTATTTAACATTAACATAGTGCTAAGATACTTTCAGAAGTACCCTGGATACTATGATTTTCTTAATGGACTTTTTCAGGGCACCATTTCTTTGTGTGACTTGACTAAGGGTGAGGTGGTGAGGAAAGTGAAAATCGATGACTTGGACAAGGCTGCCTTTGTGAACCAGCTGCAGCTCGTTGGAAATATGGGTGTGGCGTGTGTATTGGGCACCGACATTAAAGTCGTCCATTTCCCCACCATCTTGGAAAAAGCAGAATGAACTAACACAATTATCATTACACAATGTGTTCTAGTTTGTTATGGTCATGACAGCTTATTGGTGAATAATACCTATTTATTTATTTATTTAATGCAGAGCTTGTACCATTTTTTAAATTGTTTTATTTTATATACACGAAAAAAGAAAAAAAAGATAGATGAAACAACACACACCCCAAACCCCACAAGCAAAAACAACATACATGCGAATGTAGATCTTATTTTTTTTTACAGTGTTCATTCAAATGAATGAATAAAGAAATGAACAAATTAAAAAAATAATATAAAAATAATTTATATTAAAACAAATATAAAAAAAGTAATAAAAAAAATTTCTTTAAAAAAACAAACAAAAAAACAATCGGCATACACACAACAAAATTTTGACAATCATTGAAGCAGCTTTGGCTAACATAGCTAACCTCGATCACTTAATCAGGGATTGATCCTGTGACAGCTGGTATCTCAGGTAAGTGCCAGCAGAAACTTGTGATCAAAGAAGAAAGAGAGAGGTTATTAATGACACACTCAAAACATTTTATTTACAGTTACATGGCATAGACATATGATTAAGGACCATCAAGAAAGGATATCTGTTGCCCCAATATTAGCAACAAGATATATTTTATGTGCACCATGAGCGAACGCTGTACCTTTGAGCTGTATCTCACTCCCTCGATGTGTTAAGCCATTTATTCATTTTGGTAAAATGTTGCACTTTAAGTATTACAAAATCAAAACTAGACAAATTAGTTCTATGACGAAATCCACCGATTTTAATATCCATGCCAAACATGTTACTACATTTGATTAAAAGTATTCCACATTGTACCACATACAACATTTTACTTCACTGAATGTAAACGTATGATTTGTGTTTGCATTTTTAAAAGAGCTATCCTTTTGCAACAAGCTTATTTAATAATGAATATTAAACCTATTTATATTTCTTATTGTGTTTAAGCCCCTTGTGGAAATATTTCCATTGTCTTAGATCGAAGGCACTATTAGCATACTATTACTACTCAAGTTAATAAACACATTTATCAGTTGGGCTTATGACATGGGTATCAAATGGAAATTACAGAATAAATCATGATTATGTCAGTACTTTGCTTATGTGAATTATTAATAATATTTTAAGTCTTCTGTTTGCAACACGAACAAAGTTTTTCACACAAGGTAAGCCTACGTTTTTCAATTATAATACTGGAAAATGTTCATAATCATGTTTCAAATCTAGTAATGATTTTAAAACGGACATATTATGAAAGTGGTCTTATGATAGCTATGTTGAGTTTTATTTACTATATTTCTGATATCAGTTATCTTCCCACTTTAAAAAATACCATCAGATTAATATTTCACAAGCAAAAAGGACAGAAATCCACTATTCTTGATAATATATCAAGCAAGAAAAAAAGCTATGTTTGCTCAACTATAACCAACAGATTCAATAGTTACTGATAATAATTATTTTTGATAAACAAAATTCTTGATAATACATTAACTATAAGATCATAAATATTGCATAACAATGTTCTGTAGTTGTATTTCTTCCCATATTTTTACATTTACATCTAGCTTGGTTTCTATTTTAGACTAATCTGCAGAGATTATATTTTAAATGAATCTAATGAGTTTTTAGTTTTGTTTTAAACCAATCTATATAATCATGCCTGGTTGATTTCTCTAGCAAAGTTGATAAAATTCAAATATTTGTTTTCATTCTGGTTGTGAAGTTAAAACATCTTAAAAGACTGACATGCTGGCCGTTTCTGTTCTGCCCCCCCCACCCCTCAGTTTTGATTGGCCAATGATAGCTGCACATTCTATAATTGCAGTTTGAAAACAAGAAACCACTCATTTAAACAGTGAACAGTGTCCATACCCTTAATTTTACTGAAAATATTTTATATTGCATTATGTTTTAGTATTAAAGTATTGTTGGAAATAGAATACAAATGATTTTTGTTTATTATTTCTTTCAAATAGATAACAGCCGAAACATGTAAATTATAAAATAAGACAAGTGTTTCTAAAGTGATATTTACAAAATGTTTATTTATCAGTTTAATGTGAAAGATTTAATCAATGGAAATCATTTTTATTCTAATTCCAACTCTGCTTTAGTTGTTGGTTTATGTTTACTGTTTATAAATGACATTTGCTTTTTGCTACTTTTGGCTGTCTGATCTCATGCCACTGTTTATTTTACCACAGGTGTGTATTGTATTAGCAGAGTGTGCTGATTATTATTAAATACATGACATTAGTCTTGTTATAATATACCGGTTTCATTGTATTGTTGAATATATATTTATTTACAAATATATATTAAAAGTATGTTGAAGCAGTTTATGTACTGACACAATGATAACAGTGAAGATTTATAAAAAGCAAAAACAGCAAAATCATGTATCACATAGTATCGGTTTTGACACAAATAGGCAACAATCTGACAATATTCGGAAATAACATGTTTTTTCTTTATATTACTGACAGAGACATTAATTAAACATTAAATTCAGTATATGTTAAACATTTTTGTTTGTTTCTAGTTTGCATAGATGTACGGTCACATTTTTACATTTGTAATGCAGAATTTGTTTCGTATAAGTCACTTGTACAGCCATGATATCCAAGAACAATAACTCAAAACAACTGTGAACAATGTATCATGGTTTATAAACAGCGTGGTCTGATACTATGGTAATAACTGGCAAAACTCATAACATTTAGTGCAAAACAGGGCAGAATATATCAAAATCGATTTTTGTTATGTGGTTTTGATGTAGGTAACCTATTGTTTGGTTACATGAATTATATTTGCACAACTCATAGGTTACCTAATGGGTTGTCGTCTGAGACTCATTTAAAGAAGCAGTTCATGTATACTTAGTTAAAGTATTTGCTTGACACTATCTAATTTGATTTATTCTGGTAGTTTATAGACAGGTTGCAAGTGAGTAATGTCTATCAGTATTTTTTGCATCTCACCTGTAAACTGATAATAAAAGAGCTGCATGCCTAACTGTCAGAACTGCTTAAAGGACTACTTTGTCGTCATTTATGGGGGACTTGGAGGGAGGATTTTTCTTCTAAACTTCACATTTTACCATGTAACCAACAGACCTTTCCCATGAATTTAATTTTACGTAACCAACATGTAAATAAAATGATGATTTGCATGAAATATTGTGCCCTTGCAGTATAACCTGTAATGTCATCTTACAGCTGATAAATGTTTCACACCTATAGTTTAAAAACATCTCTTCAATGAGCTTACACAGATATACTACTTGAATAATGACCATGATATGTAATATGCATATAAACTGTTTTGACCTGATCAAAATATAACCGTATGCATTTGCTTACAGTTATTTAATGTAAGGATGGGTGACTCATTTGAAATTCCATAAAAATAAATTGCAGTGAATATAGCCTAATTCTTGTATTGGTTCCTAATTAAAAGTAGCTGACAATATTTTGTTTGGTAATGAATACAGTTCATTGTAAAATTGAAAATTACAAGGTTATTTAGGTATAGCAAAAAATGTTACGAAAGACAATACTTTTAGCTATTGTTTTTTTATATCTTTATTATAACAGTGAACAAACAAATAAGAAACAGTACTTGGCTTGGCAAATGGACAATTCTTCCATAAATAACATTGTCACTATATGATGTCAGAATTTTCTAGATGATGTATGCTTGACATTGTAAGATGATGTGTCAAAACCGATACCACATCAAAACACATAACATATGTAGTCCCCAAATGGGTTTCAGTTTGGTTATATTTAATTTTAATATAAATTCCAGTTAGAGAAATGCATTTTTAACATACTTTATGCTATCCATATTTGACTCAATTTTGTGACTGATACAAAACGCCCAAATGCTGGTATATGTTTGATGCTGGGTGTCACATTTGTTTACTCATGAAGTCATTAACAACTAGTCAAAACTATATACACAAAAATACTTTTTTTCACATCCATTGCAGTTTTGACATCCATCACAATTTTGTTTTTAATCAGTTGCTAAATGTTTATTAAGTATAATTAAAATGTACATTTCAGCATTTTAAAAGTTTGAGAGTATGAACTGGTAAACCATTAGCACAAATTTCTGATGGTAAACTTTAGGTTAAATTTCACCAAAACTTAACTACATCTGCTGCAACGCCCTCTACCTTTTCTACAGAGCACTCACATTTTTATGCTTGTTATTGACAATCTATTGCCAGGGATGTATATATTTACTTTACAAGTGGCTAGTTTAAGAAAAAAGTTGTTAGATAAAATTGACAACAAATTACCTATAGTGATGATGAATGGCTGTTGAACAACACCCCAGCACAAAAAAAAAAAAAAGTCCTGACATTGAAACAAGCGTGCTACATGAATGCCATCAGCTGAATAACCAGCTACTTGAGACCCTGTGCTCAAATGTTACAAGTATCGCCTCTGCAATATACGTATTACAGGGGTCTGGTGCTAACACCAATTTAATTAAGAGACGGACAACTCTGCAAAAGACTGCTGCACAAAAGTAATATACTAGCTGATCAAAATAATTCAAGTAAAGTAGCGCCCTGAAGTCTGATAATCTAGTGGTGAATGTGCTTTCCTGACACACGGTTAATCTGATATCTATCTCCGTCATTGAATCACTAGGTTTGTTTATTTGTTTTTGTTTTGTTTTGGACACCAATATGTATTAAAAAAGAGAAAAGAATAAAGGTTTCAAGTAACTGGTTGCATGGCTTATAGGTCTTGTGGGTGACATGTTTTAGCAGACACCTGGAAGGTTGCATTTCAGATACGGATGCATTTTTAAAACACCTGTCCTTGTCAGGGGTTGGATTATATTTCAGTTATAATCTTATGTATTTTTCATGTGAAATACCTATTTGGATGTAATATATTTATTTACAGAATGTACAAATAAAGTATTAATGATATACAGTTTTGTTTTTATTGACACTACTTTGCAGATGTAGCATACTGGTGTAAGCCATGACATAGCAGTTAGTCCAATCTCTGTTAATCTCTAACATTAAAAAAGTATTTAATGTAATTTTTGGTATTGGTATTTTAAACCATAAAACACCAATCTAATATAGCCAACATATTTAACACCTCAAAAAAAATAAAAATAAAATTGCAATGCTGATATAATTGGTAATAAAAATGTGACTATAATAATAATAATAATAATAATAATAATAATAATAATAATAATAATAATAATAATAAATGTATTGAAAATAAAAACTAAAAACAAATGATAAAACTACTGCATGTTATGTGATTGTTATTTTATAATTCATACATGTGTACATTGGACCAAGTCCAAATGAAGAAAACAATAAAAAATCTCTCAAACTATTATTCATATTATTTCAAGTAGGTATCTGTAATTGAACCAACAAAAATGAATTGGTACTGTTGCCTAGATTACTTAAATATAAAATATGGTATTCTGATACATTTATATGCTTCAATATTGTAGTACTTTATTTGTAGTAAAAATAATTTAAAATTGTAACAACAAACTCAAACTTTTTATATTTGATTTTCATAAAAACATTTTTCAAAAATGTTCGTGATTAACTCTCAACTCTACACAGGTTGTTTATTCTGGTAGTTTATAGACAGGTTGCATGTAACGTCTATCGATATGGTACACATCATGCATACAAACCTAAAACAGCTGCACGCGTAACTCTAAATTGATTTTTTTTTTAATAAAAAATATATATCATTCAGAGACAGAAGTACTGATAGTAAGAAGATTTGATATTTGTTATTATTTTTTAATCTTTGAATAAAAACTATAATAAAAAGGTTAAAGAAATATTTTATAAAGTCATTCAAAACTAAATTGAATTGATATCCAATCAAAAACACAAATACAGTATCAAGAAATAGAATATTTTATACATAATAATATGTAATTACAACTACCTGGTACATTTTTTCTAAAATAGGAACTAAAGGAATGTGTTCATTATTTCTTCTGTGTATGTTGTTAACAAAATGCATCTAAGACTGACAGCAACCCCCCCCCCCTCCCCGATTTGAACATTCTTACTTGCTTTTAAAATCCTCATCACTGAAATGACTCAACAAAAGCATTCCCCACAACCATTAACTTTTTTTGGTCAAATTCATGTGTAATTTTTTTTTCATAGAAATTGGTGAATTAGCTCAGTTTGTAGAATGTTTACCTAAAGTACCTTACGTCGCACTCAGTGTACATATTTTTGCTTGTCCCACAAGTGGCGTTTCACAACTGATTGCTTTGTCAAGTACTGTAATGACATTTCTACAAACTATAAAAATTGCTGTTGCAAATAATGTGAATATCAGAGATAGATAATGACAGGTAGAAATGTGTCTGAAGACTGATCTCGACTTAAAACTGGTTGTAGTTCCAACAGCTGCTCTACAAGCTGTCTATCTGCTGGTAGATTTCCTCCTGCAGTGCCTGCATCTCATACAGAAGTCTGTCCTCTTCGTTGCTACTGAAACTGAGGAGAGATGCATTGGGCACTTCAGCTTCTTCCCCTGCTAACAGAAAATAGTAATAGGTTTACACACAACACATTAAAACAAATTAATTGTTATATCAGCATCAGAAACATTTTGATTTATAAAAATCCCTAGGAACTACCTGACAGGGATCGATCTGTGACCAACTGCTTGTTAGGCAGGTGCTTTCACCATTAGGCTATTGAGGCACCCCCTGCCAACATAAGCTAATTGTAAACTACCAGCAAACATGGGGCCTTCTTCACTATAAAAGTGGAAGTTATGGTTTACATGTAAATTTAAATCTACCTCTGGTCCATGATGTCAGACATGCTACTCTCAGCCAGGTGTAGATTCACATTTATATTGAAATTGTAACACACTGTAATACAATTTCCCTTGTGGTTAATAACAATATCATATGATTGGCTGTCATTAGAGTACACCTGGTTGATAAAACATTACACAAACCAACTGGTGTAATTCTGATCACGTCTGGCGTCTGATGTCACAGCGTTGAAGAGACGATTTAAATCGTTTATATAAGTTGTAAACATTAGCTGGAATATTTAAAGGCAGAGTATAAATTATGGTAATAAACAGAATATTAAATTTGTGTCCATGACAGATGATATTTACGACACTTGCTTTCGCTCGGGAAATATGAATTTAGACATTCGTGTCGTAAATATTGTCTGTCGTGGACACAAATGTAATATCCTCTATAAATTGCAGATAACCATAATAATTATAAATTGATAGTAAGCATGTTCTGTATTAAAGGAAATCGGCAGAATTCACAGAATGTAGGCCTACACTGTGATTTGGAATTTTCATTCAAAACGGAATTGTGATTTTCATCAAAGTAGACAATTTGTTTTTAATTTATTTTTTAAATTTATTTTTTTAATATTGGTTTATTTTACTACTTTCCATTCATACATCATAAACCTGACAATCGGTTAATACACAGCATTCACAGATGGCAAGTGTGTCTGCAATGACTTAATTACTTGTATAGGTAATATTGTACCAAATCACGTGATTGGCAGGTCAAAGTTGAAGGTGTACGGTCAAAATTATAAGGATAAAATGCAACTACAGCTGTGATTGGTGGACACATGTCAGTTTGTGGCATCCTCCCTGTCAGTCGGTCACCTTTTATTAAATGAACAATTATTACACAGGTGATTCTTGGTAGTTGTTGACCCCAGGTGTGTTAGTAAAAAATGCATCGGACATTTTATTAAGAAACGTTAACATTACGGCCAATGTAATTTGATTTGGTCCGATCACACCTATAGGCCTACTGTATTCCACCTGTGTAGCCAGAAGAATCCTTTGCTGGATTTTCTTTATTACCAGTATTGGGAGCAAGACGTGGCTCAGAGGTAAAGTGTTTACTCATGATGTGGTAGTTCATCAGATCAATCCCACTCTGGCCATAATTCAACAATGTCATATCTGTAAGGGGTAATTTTATAACTTGCTACAATTATCATTTATGTTGTCAATTGCGTACTGTATTCTAAAACAGAAATGAAACAGAATTTATGAAAACATGAAGTGGAAAACATAATTTTCAGAAAATCATTGGGTCTAATATTGTGATTGGTTAATTACCTCTTTTTTGTTTCCAGGATCAAATTGCAATAACACTCAATTCAGATAATTTGATTAAAGTTCACATTCAGGGCAGTTCTCATGGGTTCAAGTTGTGCCACAAATTTGCTCTTCCAACCAAGAGGAAAAACAAAAGTATGCAGAGAAACTTGATACTTTTACCCAAGAAGCAAAGACAAAACTGATGTGAATCATAACAAACTGGTTCTTGAAACTACATAGCTGCTAGTCAGTTTTGAAAACTTTTTAACCACTAGTGAGTGTCTGCATCAGGGTTAATTAATCTACAACAACACTGACTGACCTTGCTGCAGGCTGGAGCCGAAGTCAGCGTGGGTGTCTGCATCGACGATGTTTGGTGTGTATTTGAGGACGGGAGACTCGTCGCAGAACGTGATGTCGATCCCCAGCTTGGTCTGGCCGACTGCCACGTCCTGCTCCAGACAACAGAGAGTTTCATCTGCCACCACATCCTTTTCCAAACAACAAAGAGAGTCCACTGCCGCTGCATCTTGTTCTAGACAACACAGAGATCCAGCCTGCTCCAGACTGCCGAGAAGAGCCAACAGATCGACCGACCGCTCTGAGTCCACTGGGTAGAAATTGAACATTATTGCCAGTATTGGGAGCAGGACGTAGCTCAGAGGTAAAGTGTTTACTCATGATGTGGTGGTTCATCAGATCAATCCCACCTGGGGCTCGTTCCACGAAGCAATCTTAGCTACTTACGGTGGCCGTTACGGTTGCCAGCCTTAAAATTTACAAGTGTTCCACGAAGCAATATTACGGCGACCGTAAACCCCGCTCTCACTAAGATCATGACGTTAGCTACAATTAAAATCTTCTTTGTCATAAAAATAAATAAATCCTTGGTAACAGCCAAGAGTTAACTCCCATTTTGACTAATGACAACGAAGGCCTCTGTGTGTAGGCTGTAGCCATACCTCCTGCAGCAATGAATTATTATTATTATTATTCCTGCAGCAATGAATTATTATTATTATTATTCCTGCAGCAATGAATTATTATTATTATTATTATTATTATTATTATTATTATTATTATTAACAACAACAACAGCAAAGACACAAAGAAAAGGAAAGAAAAAACAGAAAGTTAAAAAATATCTAAAGCCTTCATCTTTCTCTGTCTCTCTCTCTCTCTCACACACACACACACAGACACACACACACACACACACACACACACACACACACACACACACACACACACACACACACACACACACACACACACACTTAAGCCTGAACAAAACAAAGATACTGCTTATGCATTTATGATTTAAGCTCGTTTTTTCAAACATTAAAAATATATATATATATATACATCACCATTATGTTGCTGTTTGTAGTTCAAACGTGTGCACGTTTCCATGTAAATGAAAACAATACCGTATCGATATTAAAATTTAATGACAAAAATTAATTCTATGAATTTATATCATAAATTAAAATTTATGAATTGTTTTAGTTGATTTGCATAATTATGGACTAATTTATTAATTAAAATTAATTAGGAATGTAGAAAAGAATAAATGGTAATAATGGGTTATCTTCCTAAAGTGATAAATCAAATCTTATAATGTAAAATTTGGGTTACAAGATGTATTGTTGTTTTTAGTGATATAAATTTATTTACATAAAATTTATATTTTGTCAATCACTGAACAACGAATAAAATTTATGGATCGTTTCTGTAGAAGCACGCCACTGGTTTATGCGAGGTTGAATGTCAAGGATGCAAAGAATGGCGTATACAAGTTTGAAATGAATTTCAAATACTATCTGGGAATTTGCTATTAGGCTACGTTTTATGAGCGAACAACGAAGGATTCCATAACATGAAAATTATTATCAATCGGTAAGTGAGACCAGCTGAAATGTTTTCATGCAATATATTAGCTCACTACTAAAGTATTTTCCTTCTTTTTCACTGTAGCGTTATATTTACGCCATTACGGTCATGATAGTAGAAGTTAGTGCTGAGATTGCTTCGTGGAACGAGCCCCGGGTGTAGCTCAAAGGTAGAGTGATTGCTCATGGTGTGGTGGGTCATCAGATCAATCTCATCTGGAGAACCTAATTGAGCTATATCTCGTACCAGCCAGTGTCCCACAA
>JAUTBW010161784.1:0-19977 GCA_032361425.1 Peltospira smaragdina | reverse complement strand
TACTGAATTATAAACTCTGTGTATTAGCCAACCCCGCCAACCCCCCCCCCCCCCCACCACCGTTTTAAGAATATATTTCTTAGCTTGAAAACTCGGCTTATACACAGCAATATGCGGTATGTAACAGAATTTCTGACTTTGATGTAACCACGAATAAATATGTGTTCAGTGCATCGTTAACATTTTTTACTGGTGGCTGAAAGTGATCTGAGATCGATCCTGTCTTTAAGGTTTTTTCCAGTTAAAATATTTCTGACACCAATAAAACCATTAATAAAAATGGGCTGATAAAGACATTATTAAAAATGTGTTGAGTGCATCATTAAATGTCTGGTGGCATGGAAAAACCCGTCGGATGTTGCTGGGGCTATTACCGAGATGTAGACCAAAATGTTCTGTAAAGTTACCTCTGGTCAAAACAGACATTTTGTTCATAACGTGTACTAAATACAATAAACTATGTTGTCCTGTAAGCATTATTTAATCTGTGCATTATAAAACATATTTTGGGATAGTTTTAGTTCCAAATAAATAAAATTTAATCTGCTAATTAGAAGTCCTAAAACAATTGTGTTTTCCAATTTTAAAAGCCCCTTTTCTCTGCGCGCATTCACACATGTCACATATCACTGGAAAGATCGTGAAACAGACTTTCAGGCTATTAACACTGCACATAAATACATTGTTTACTGTTTTCTTGTACTCTGTGTAAAGTGAAAATAAATTTAAGTGGCTTTAGTGCTAATACTCTTTCTCTCGGTGTTGAAAACTTTCCGCGAAAAATCAATATAGTGGCATCCACTGTCGACCATGAGAAACACAAATTTGTTTACTTATTTTTATTTTTTATATCAAATGTCGTACAACATATTTTAATTTTATTAGTACACATCTAATTTGATAGTATCAGAACACTAGTTTGCACCATATCAAAGTTAATAATAAGTTCAAATCAAGTTTTAAGTTTCTCGGTTTCTTATTTCAGAACATTATCATTTTAAAAATGCCATATCTTTGGTTTTAAACAGAATATTTAAATATTTCAAACATGCAAAAATGCATTTGTAAAATATTCACCATGAGATTATTCCCTATCACTGTCAGGCAGCCACTAGGGCTTTTTTCCAATTAAAATATTTCTAACTCCAATGTAATTGTTAGTGAATATGTGTTGAGTATGTCATTTAAAAAAAAATAAAAAAAAAATAAAAAAAATTGACAGTTAAAATATTGTAAGATCTCAAGATTATACCAGTCACCTGGAAAGTGAATAAAATATCCATTAACTGTGGAAGAGCGTCTGACTACATCATGATCAGGGCCTACCCTGGGTTCCAGTTTGCTTTCGCCAAAAAATTCGCCAACCTCCAAATTCTTTCGCCAATTTGAAAACATTCACCTAATCTGTTTTAACAATTGTTAAAATCTAGGTAACTTTTGCAGGTCAAAGTGCAGTAACCGACAGTAACGATGTTGATTGAGTGATATGTTCGTAGTCATTTGCCGTATCTATTTTTTTTCAATTTAAAATTTTTAATTTTTAATTTTTTGGTGGGGGGGTTTTATGTTCTAACAAAAATGAAATCAATGGAGATTAACACAACAGTTGAGCATTTATGTTTGTATTGCTATCGCTTTATTAAGTAATAATTAATGTTAACATTCAAGAACTAATTATTAGTTTGTTAAAATCGATTAAACACTGCACATGCATTTGAAGACTGGATGATGTTAAGCCTACTCTATCGTAGATTGGCAGGCTTCAGCGTGCTTGTTACATTGCTGTGACAATAAACAAATTGTAAATTTTGATATAAATTTTGTTGTTAAAACAATTGAAATGAAAAAATATAATCTGAACATCGAAATTAGGTCGAGAGCGACAACCTGTTCCGAGTGTTTCATTTTCGATAGTGGTGCTTAAGATAATTTTATTACCAGATATAACCCACAAAAATGATAATAATCTCATGACTATATTTTTAAAAATATTTATCAAATAATATATTAGTATTAGTGATAGTTAATTATTATTTATAGCCATGTAGTACGATAAAACATTATCGCATGCTATGTGCACATTCTAACCTTGCACCCCCATATTACAGAAATGAACTGGGCCGTTCGACATAGCATACAGTAAACGACGGCTTTCCGAGGTGAAACAAAACATCACTCAGCTATATTTAATATTAATGGAAAACATATTTTATACAATAATTTAATGTTTTATTAATAAAATATTTAACACTGTTTCCTACTTTTGATTGTTAGATCGCTATTAGTTTACGAAAATATCGTGAATATCAGCCATGTGTTGAAATATAGTACAAATATTTTCGTACAATTTTAATATTATTTTAAAATAATAATAATAATAATAATATATATACATAAAAATGCCTTTCAGTATTTTTTTCGCCAACATGGAAATTATTTCGCCCATTTTTATTTTTTTTCGCTTTTGGCGAACGGCAGCACAAGCCCTTACTTCTATCTGATAATGACTCAAATATTGTGATAAATAAGGGCCAAGTTGAGGAGAGCTAGTTTCAGCTTCTTTAAAAATATGTACATATTTTATGTGTTACAGTTTTGTTTACTGTGATATTGGTGTTATTCATCACTTTTCATTCTAATTTTGTTGTATTAGAGCATAGCTCCTGGCCTAGCTGGCGACATTCCAAGGCGGAGAATAACCCGAGTTAGGGTAAGTAGCTGTGATGATTATTCAAGACTTTACTTTTCAGATACCGCAGAACAAACGGATAGTTCAGTTTTAGAGGAGGCCATTTGTTCATCTTATATAGTGACATACCATGTCCAAGAGTATATTTTATGAATACTTACTAAATGTATTAAACTCATTGTTATTATTATTTTATTTTTTTTATTGCTTGGGTTATCAGACTTCCTCTGGATCAGGATTTAATCCTAGTGGAAAAAAACGTCATGTCGGTACTATTAAGGTATATGAGCCGTGTTTGGGCTAGCTGTTTTGAACTCTGCAGTATTTGTGTTATCGTTTTGGGCTAGATGCTGTGTGTTGTTCACCATTTGTTGTGCAATATTAGCTCGCTCTGCTACCTGCTTAAATCTTGTTTGTTTGAAGAAATAATAAAACATATAACAGCATAAACTAGTGGAGTACTTGTACTACATTTTTTAAGGCAGATTATTCTATATGTATTATATAACAATTAATATGGATATTTAAAGCCATTTGTTAATATTCTTTGTAAATATAACTTGCTCCTTAATAGTATTCACTGATACGGTATAGCATAAATTATAGTATCAAACAAGAACATATAAAATATTAAACAAAAATATGGAGTTTGTAATTGTTTAGATGTGTAGTTGACTTTACATGGTTGCATTTATTATTTTTGAGTAGCAAACATAAAAATTATCGCTGGGGATTGTTTATCCAACTATATTTGACAGGCAGGATCCTTTGCTCCAGCTCTATTATATGTACTTACTAAAGTCTTGAGGAAGTACTGGTTTTAAAATGTCATAAAGCTGAACTGAATTAAAGAAGCAATGATTGCGGTGTGGAAGTTTTTGATGTTGTCTAATGCTTTAGAACAAGTGGCACAGTAATTGCAGTGATAGACTACTGAAAACATTCCCAAACAGTAAAAAGCTTATTAGTGTGTATTATTGTTTTTACACAGTCTAAATGGTCACCCACCCGTAATGAAATTTGTTTCTCTAAAATAGTCTCACCATCTTATTCTTTTATGTGTTGTTTTATCTTACCCTCTGACTCCATCTGTGAATTGGTCTGATATATGAAATGTAATTTATAGTTTTATTGCTTATTTTCCATATAGTTCGTTTGTCAGAAAAAGATGTATTTATTCATCAAGTTAAGCAGTATCAGAAAAATACAAGAAGAGTCCTATGATTCTAAAATGCAGTATTGTTTGCAGTATGTTTAGAATTTCTAACTTTTAATATTATTAATTTTAAATTCTGTAATGAACATTATAAATATAATTATTAAAGTAATATTTAAACATTAAATTTAATTATTACATTTTTTGTTATAAGACATACTGTATTTTGGAAATGTTATTTCTGCTTTCATACTTATGCATTTTAAGCTATTCTATGCAAAACTGATACACACAAATACAGGCACAGTTAGTTCTCTTACATGTTGACATTTAATGTAATATAAAACTGTTTAGTTAATGCTGACCTGCAATGATTTCAGGAAGGAGATGATGGCACAGATATGGGTGATGGGACAGATGCAGATGACTGGACACAGGTGAGTTGTAATAGAACAGTGCATTGCACCTGGATGTGCACTTTTATGTGTTTAAGACTAAGTACCCTCAGTTATAGCAGTGGAATGCTTTAAATCATGTAAAGAGTCCAATCAGTTTGTCTTTTTCAGTTGTATAATTTATGTATAGCATTAAAGGATTAAAAAAAAATAATTATGATATGGTCTTATCATTTAATTTTGTGTTTTACTGGTTACGATTTTAAAAAAATTGTAATAAACTACCAAAAGACATATGGACAAAGTTTTGTAAAAAACCTTAAATGACATAGCTACATTCAATGCAAAAATAAAGATAGAAAGAACCAAAAATAATAATATCTAAATATTTGTTTTTAATGTAATCCAGATGTTAACTGTATTAATATATCGTCAAGTAATTTTTTATTTGTTTGTTTAGTCTCGAACACTTGTGAAGCCTGATGACCAGTTGGAACTTAGTGAAACTGTGAGTATTTTGCAATAACCAGAGAATGTTCAGTATTGTATGACCATTTGCTCCACTGTTGAAATTGCTACATAAGTAATTACAAGCAATTATTATTATTATTATTATTATTATTATTTTTTTTTTTTAAACTAATTATTGTTAATTAAAATTTAAATAACAAAACCTTACCTGTTTACCAGGGGTAGTGTATAGTATAATAGTGGAATGATTTGTAAAGGGTTTGCAGAACCCACTCTTTTAATATATGGGTTATTCTACTGCAACCATTACCTAGACTAGATAACTTTTTGAAATTATCAATATCATATATAGTTGAATAATAAGAGAGAAAAGAGTCCTAAGATTCACAGGATGTTTGTTAATTATTCTGTATGTAAACACTATTCAAAATGTTTTCTTATAAATGCCATAATTCTATCTTTGTCTCCATTCAAGATAACACTTTAATGCCCATTTCAAACGGATTGCTTCGCATTTTTGATTGCTTCCCATTTCAAACAGATTGTTTCCCATTTCAGATTGCTTCCCATTTCAAACAGATTGTTTCCATTTCAAACAGATTGCTTCCCATTTCAAACAGATTGCTTCCCATTTCAAACAGATTGCTTCTCAATTCAAACAGATTGCTTCTCAATTCAAACAGGGATAGCTTTTTGTTTCTAATATAATTGTGTTTGGTTACAAAGAAACCTGCTTACCTTTTCAATGATGTACTAATGTTTGCTAAAGCAAGATTACTTCCTTTTATTATAAATTTTTTTCATTTTGTAAGATGTTACCGTTTCCAGCCTTCCTACATATATAATATGTTTGCAGGAATTAAAGGAGGAGTTTACTCGGATCCTGACGGCCAACAACCCACATGCTCCCCAGAACATTGTCCGATACAGCTTCAAGGTATGAAATACTTTCTCACCAGCTTATTGTTATAATTATAGTTAAATTATTTTTCAAGCTAGTTACTTTAGTTAATGTGGGTAGCTTTTCAGATTGTATTTTTTTTTACCATGTCTCTAATAATGGTATAAAACACATTGGTATATATGGTGTGTATGTCTTTTTTCAGTCAGCCACTAGAGTTTTTGTTTCTTTGGGTGGGATGGGGATGGGGTGTGATTTGTTTTGGGGAAGTGGGTCATAAAAGTATTTCTAGCACTAATGTAACCATTAATTATAAATGTGTTCAGTACACAGTTTTATAAAGTAAATGAATGAGAAACTAGTAAATGTATCATTTTTAACAATTCCCACCTGACGTGGTTGAGCTGAAATCAATCTCTGTTAGGTAGCCACCAGGACTTTTACGTATTAAAATGTTTTAGACACTGAAAACCATTAATAAAACTGCGTTGAGTGCATCGTTGATTTTTTAAAAATTACTGTTATTGATTGATTGCAACATTTTATTGCATGTAATATGCAAAAGGATTGGGCACAAGTTATACAACTTACAGGCCCTCTCCAGTGATAGAAATAAGTAACAAAGTTCACTTGTCCACATAACAAGTCTGGTGTAATTTTCACTTGTCTGCCTGCATTTTCACTTGTCCACAGTACAGAAATGCATAGAAAAGATGTGCGTTAATAGTATCATTCGCCGCATTTAAAAATGATAAGGGAAACCAAACAAAATCGCGAAATATGTTTTTCAGCCCAAAATTTTCACTTTTCCATAGGAAAAGCTCAGGCCATATTCTGCTTGTCCATTGCCAAATCTCACTTGGCTCGGACAAGCAGACAAGCCTTATTTTGAACACTGCTCTTCTATTATTATTACGTTTGTAACAAATGTCTGGTCTGTGTGTGTTGTGACAGGAGCGGCAGTTCAAGCAAACGTCCAGTGTGGATCAGCTGGCCATCCACTTCTCGCTGGATGGCAACATGCTGCACAAAGAGTCTGATGAGGCCAGGCGGCAGCGTGAGAGGATGGGCATACAAGATGGTATGAACTAGTTTAAACATTAACACCACTTACCTCGCTAATACCTCACTCATAGTCTTAATGACTGAATCATTGAATGTTCTGAGTTTACTCTAATGTATTACACAAGAAATTGGATCAGTAATAATGGAATAATTCACAAAAGTGATCTGGTGTTTCTATTACGTAATTTACAAGGTAACTGTTAATCATAAAAATTATGTATGTTAATAACTAGATAATTGTGGTAGTATGACCACAATAAACTGTTACCTTGTTTTACGGTTGTACTAGTCGCTAGGTTATAACAAGAATGGGACTGCAAAGTAATGTATTTATATAGATTGAAAGGATCAGAAGATGGATTTACTGTTACTGAGTAACTTTTAATAAGGTAATAATATTACTAGCTGGTGTGATACAGGTGTACTTTTAATCTGCTCCACAGCAAGATTCATAAGGCTGGTAAGTAACTGAAACAAAATACTTTTTTAGGGGTTAAATTTTTGTTTATATTAAATTTTTCAGGTACTGTAAATCATGAAATATTAGCAAGTGAAGAATCAATGGGCAAATTTAGCAAGGTCTTTATAAAACAAACAAACAATAAAACTTTGTGTTAATTGTGAAAAGTTGGGGTAAAAAATCTAACATATTAATATTTAAATTTTTATTTACTGGTACTTAAAACATAGCTCAGACATATAAACATGTGTTGGATCAAATGGATAATAACATCCACAAACCGGAATATCGCCTGAATATAGCTAATAGTAACAGCATAAGCAATGAATAAAACAAATGGCCACTTAGTTTTAGTTTTATAATTTTTGAGCTTGCTAATATTACATGATTTATAGAAATAGTGTTTATTATTTTATTTAAAAGTTGAGAATACGACTGTATATTTTAGATATAATATTTATTTAATCTTTCGAAATATGTAAAATAATCTAAAGTTAATAGAACTATATATTTTAGATATAATATTTATTTAATCTTTTGAAATATGTAAAATAATCTAAAGTTAATAGAACTGAATCATCTGTTTATTTATCATACCTACAGTAGTGCCGCAAGACGATAAAAAAAGTTCTACATCAGAAGGTATTTGACTGATGCTAAATAGTAGTTTTGTTTTAATGCCTAAGTTTATTTAAGAATGCAAGCTTTGTAAATATGTAGATGCACACAACATATGATAATTTAGTGTGTGTTTTTTTCAATTTTATTTAATGATAGCATGACTGACTGTTTTTAGATAAATATTCAGGTATATTGTCATGGATATAGTTTTACTTTAAGCATAATTATGCATTGAAAACACAAAAAGTTGTCAAATAAAAGAGCAAAACTGTATATGGATTGTTTAAAGAATGCAAATATTTTACACCATAACACTACAAGGCAGTTTAGTGGTGTAAGTATTGCATGAATAAAAAATAAATGGCTGGCAAACAGCTGTATGTAGTTTATTTCCCTCTTTATTAATATCACTTTGTATAAAGTGATTAATGAAAGATATCACCTGAAAAGTTTGCTTATTTTCATGAAATTTAATTATTACTTGGTTAGCTGCCAGCTATTATTGATATCACTGGTATAGTAGACATTAATGGTAAAAAGTCAGAAGTATGTATGTAGAGTTATGCTTGTATTTGAATATAGTTCTTGGTTTTATAAGGTAACATCATAAACCTTCATATTATAAACTTTAAATGAATTTCAGTTTGCTTTGTTATATGTATATAAGGAAGCAAATGAAAATTATTGTGTGGTATGTCATGAAGATTTATAACATCACATAAAAACTTTATTATTTCCTTGTAAAGGAATAATTTCAAAACACTATTTTGTTTGTTAGAGTACTTATTATTTGATTTAAAAAATTTAATTCTTGGTGAATTTCAAATTGAATGTTATGAAATGGTAAATAATACTGGTTTACCAAAATAAGCTCATTAGTACACAGTTTAGTTTTGCTTATTTACCAAATAGAATTGTTTGTTCACGAAAGCTGTTTTTATTACAAATATATTTTAAATAAAGACTTGTAAAAGGATGCACATAAAATAAAATTCTGTATTATCAGAATGTATGCTGACAAAACTAGATTAGACACTTTAAAGTTTTTTTTCTGGGTTTTTTTCTATGTAGTATGATCAAGTTTATTGTGGAATTATTGGCATAATTATAGAGCAAATAATATTAGTATTACTTTCCAACAAATGTTGTTTGTCAGGACAAACTATTTTTAAAGCATTTGAAATCAGTACATGATGGCACTGTTATAAGGACCGCCAATGTTAGTAGCTGAAGAGCAGTAGCCTTACTCTCAAAAGAGAGCAAGTTATGTTTTATATGTGAAAATAAATCTGCAGTTGATCATTGGTCCAGGATATCAGAGATACTACTCCCAACCAGTGATCAATGCACATGCTTATAAACCTTAAAATCTAGACTTTAATGACACCAAAACTTTGACATCATGGGAACACCATTTAGATAACTACATTGAAGTCATACTTTATTAAAGTCTGGACTTTAAGTTTTATAAGCATGGGGCCAGATGTAGTTTTCCATTTTTATTCAAAATGTAACTCACAGACTTTGGATGTTATAATGCTTAGGATAAATACATACTGGGTTACCAAGGCAAAATGGTAGGACACCACAGCAAAAAAATTCTTTGACAAAGTGACACCAGGGCAATTTACTTTTTAACAAGCTTATTTATTAAAATTTGGGTCTTTTATACTTTTCATTTGATATGATCAATGAAGTAATATTACAGAAAAAAGAAGAATATGTGTATATGAAATTGATGAGATGGACACAGTGGTAAATCAGTTGGGGCAATTACGATGGGTTTTTTCTTGTCATAGATAATGTTTGAGTTTTCAAGATACAAGTAATATGTGAGAAGGGCAACCATGTCCCTTGCCATAAGTGTCATGTATAATTCAAACCCTGGAAGAGTCCTGCAAGGACTAGTATATTATTTTTAGTTGTGTACAACCCATCACCATCAGTCACATCCCATACGCTTTCTGCTTCTCACACTTGTACATAACATACACACATAAGAATGCACCGTATGTTTGAATTCTTAGATTTCATTGATATTTTATCAAAAGTTCTCATAATTTTAAAGAAGACTACAAGGATGCTTATACCTCTAAACAAATGTATGTTTGTAGAAGCTTCTTAAAATGATGATTCAAATAAACTGAGTTTAGAAGTTCCAGTTTATTTTATTACCTTTTAATATTTATTCTTAATGGAAATTACACAAAACAAGACACAAAATTGCATTATTGTATCCCACTAGAGTTAATGTAAGACCCTTAGATAATGCATAACTTAATATCTTCTAGATATATATTAAACAAATACACGTATGTTTTAAATGCTTTTAGTTTTTTAGAAAGGCTGGCATAATTTGAATGTTTAAGCTGAAAAGAAAAGAATACAGTTACATTTTTGTATAAGTATTTAAATAGGTATCTTTTTACCGTAATATTTTTTAATGCTGTAGATTTTAGTTACAATAGATATTAGATTCTTTATTTATTGTAGTGTGTTACAGTTTTAAATTCAGTACTTGAATGTTAAAACTTATGAACTAGGTCATAGGTCCATATTCTGTTCTCTAAGACCTGTTTTCAACTGATATATTTTTTAATTCTTTTAAAGGTGCTATATCATAATTTAAAATTAAATACCTTTATTTTACTTGTATTTATTAAAATCAACTGTACATTAATACATAAGGAACAAAGTTGCATTGTGCCTCTATGGTCATTATAATATGTCTATTTAACTGGTGTATCTGCAAGTACACAGGATAATTTGGCTGTTAAAGGCTTTCGAACTGCATGAAAGAGAAATGGCTGCACAGAAACCCATTAATATAAGTGCTCCACTGATACACGGTCTGTTTTAATTTAAATCTCACCATGATCATGCACAGTATAAGCATTAAATAAATGTTTTATCCTGAATGAATTGGTATTTAAAACCAAATAACAACAAAAATTAATGGTATCATCAGTCTCTTTGAAAAGTGACCTTCTAGTCTAATTCTGTTTACATCGTGAAATTACCAGTAAAGCCATTTTTATCTTACTGTATTATTTTGTTACAGTATAATTGAATATTAGTTTGTTATTTATACATATCAAAGTTCAGTTTAATCAGTTGTCTAACACTGCTATTAAAGGTGCCCTATATTTGACCTGTATGCTTTCACTGTCTTTACAGCTGCCAGCGAGCCTACTATCAGTGAGGAGCAGGAGGAGAAACCTGCAGCCAGTGCTGCGGCAGCCGGGGCTGAGGGCGAGGGCGAAGAGGAGCAGCAGAAGGTATCAGTACTGTGTTCTACTCTGCTGATCAACGATAGTCGTCACTTTACTGTAGATATTTAGAATAAATAAATAATTAAATAAGAAACCTGCAGCTAGTGCTGTGGCATTTGAGGGCAAGGAGGAGCAAAATGTATCAGTACTGTTCTTTACTCTGCTGATCCGCGATGATCATCAATTAGCTGTAGATATAATAAATAATTAAAAATTATAAAAAGGTAAATAAATAAACAAACAAAAATAAATGAATAGGTAAGTAAATAAGTAAAAAAAAGTTTTGAATGTTATCAATGAGCAGTGTAATTACTATAGATGTTTCAGTGGTAATTATATCTAAATGTTTTGTTGTGTGCTTGTTTCAGGCTAAAGATGAACAGGCTGATGAGGCAGCCTCGCCAACTCCTGTTGTCAAGGAGCCGTCGAAGAAACTCACCAACCAGTTCAACTTCAGTGAGCGCGCCTCCCAGACCTACAACAACCCATACAGGGTAAGACCATGGTGGCACTACACCAAATAATGCTTATAGGCAACAATGTTAATGAATGTGACTAAACACAGTGTATGAAGTATTTCAATCCACATGAAACCAACCAATCAATCCATTTACTATAACCTCGTTTTTAAGTTATTAACCAATTAAAATATAACCTTTTGTGGCTCATTATTGAAATAATGTTTTTGTAAACATTTAGCTTTTTTTTTTCTCTCTCTTCTTTTTTGTAGGGATCCCTTACTAGCATAGTTGACAAAGTGAATGTGGAGGAAATAAAATTACGTACTGGTCCATCTGTTGCCGAAATACCTTATTTTATTTTTACATTAAGCACTATCACATTGATAACCAACAGCTGAAATGCTGCTATTAACTGCACTCTACAAAGGTTGATGTTAATATAAAAATATAATTTGCTGCAAATTCCATAATGTTTTAGAATAGCTAATTGATCTAATATATAATTATGTAATATTGGGCTAAAATTGTTTGTGTAATATTTTTAGAGTGAAAAATTGAAAGTTTGGGGTTTTTTTTGCAGTTGCTATTGTTACCAGTGTTTCAGTTACGATTCTGGTTTTTAATTGATACATTTTACAAACCTTTCCAGGAACGAGGTACTGCAACAGAGCCCCCACCCCGAGCTAATTTCTCCTCCAACGTGTCACAGTGGGAGATCTTTGATGCTTACCAAGAGGACTTTGACAAACAGGTGATTACAGTTAATGTTTAAAGAATACATAATAAAAATTTTAATTACATTGGTCTTCAACCATTCTTGGAAATGTAATTACAATTTTTATGTATGTGGATAATCCATGATTTTATTTTTAACCTTGTGTGTATTTAATATTGGAATTCCGAGTACAGCTGTGTTTTGTCTGTGATGGCGTTTGATGTTATCTTAATAAATTGTATTGTATATTCCATGGTAATGTTTGACGCAAAATATAAACTTAACGGTTTATGATCTTCAGGAGAAACACAAAGATAAGAAAATTGTTCATGGTCGAAAAGAAGAAGAGAAAACGAGAAAGAAGTTAACCATTACAGAGACACAGGTAAGAAGAACTGCTGCAAGTTAGATATAAATATTAACTGAATTATGATAAATAATTTGTTTCCAACTAATATTTAATGTTTAGTACAAAAACTCAAACATACATTTATTGCCAACTTACTGACAGGCCAGTCAGCAAGCATTATGTGAGGTTTTACAGTTATCCTCAGCTATGTGAGTGTCTATCTGGTATTATCTACCTTTAAGTTATCACATTAAGTCGGGTATTTTCAGATTTTATCTTAATTTTCTAAACTGTTTAAAGTGTAATTTTGTTGTTTCTGTTTGATACACTTCATCAGTACTTACAGAACTGAAAATAACAAGATTTTATATTTTGATAATTTCATGAATATTTTAAGCATTTTTTTATTATTTTTTTTACAGTAGGTCTTTATATAATAAGAACTCACTATCAGTGGTATGATTTCTTAGTATAAAAGCAGATAGTTTATGATAAAATTTGCTGGCTTATCTGTGTCATGTAGCTCAGGTAATAGTGTTTGAATAGACAGTCGCAGATTGATGTCCAGCCAGCTTTACTGTGTTTGTGTTTTGTTCACAGAGCGATGACATTTCTCGTGTGGCCACCGCTTCTAAGATAGTGGAACGCATGGTGAACCAGAACACATTTGATGACATTGCTCAGGGTAAACATGGATTACTTTTATTAGACATTCTGGGAAATTCCATATACATGTAAACCTTGTATTGTGTTATTGGTGAAAGCTCCAACCTGACAAGCAGGCAATCTAAGATCAATCCCTGTCAGTGATCCACTAGGGTTTTTCCTAATTATAATGGTTTTCGATAGTGTAACCATTAATAAAAATGTGCTTCATATATAAAAAAAATTAATTTTTACTACTACTACTACTACTACTACTACTATTATTATTATTATTATTATTATTATTATTATTATTATTATTACATGTATTATTATTACATGTACTATTATTGTTGTTGTTGTTGTTGTTGTTATTACTACTGTCCTGTTGATTGTGTTGCAGACTTCAAGTACTGGGAGGATGTTTCTGACGAGTACCGTGACCAGGAAGGCACACTGCTGCCGCTGTGGAAGTTCTCGCACGAGAAGGCCAAGAAGCTGGCCGTCACATCGCTGTGCTGGAACCCCAGATACAACGACCTGTTCGCAGCGTCATTCGGATCATGTGAGGCTCTTAGCAACTTTACAACCTTACAGGGGTTTAGAGTTTTATTTTATTCCTTAAAGGGCACCCATTACAAATGTTTTTAAGGGTGCCTTGATAGCCTAGTGGTGAAAATAACCACCTGGCAGCTGTTTGATCTGAGATCGATCCGTGGCAGATATCCACAATGGATTTTTATAAGTAAGATGTTTCTGACACCTACATAACTATTAATAAAATGTGTTGACTACACTGTTAAATGAAATTAAAAATAAATGAAAATCTAATTATTTTTAAGGACTCTGTTGATATTAGTGATTATATGAAAATGTATTTTTATATGAACTCTTATCCGTTCCTACATACGCTTTATTTGTTTATTTGTTTAGGTGTGTAAAAGAAATATTTATTGCAGGTGTATGTAGTTTAATATAAATTGTGCATTTATAGCTTTCCAGCACTATTTCACTGTTAGTCTGCTTTCAAATCTATTAAATGATACTCATTTGTTGACTAGTTGAAACACTAAGCAACAATATTATTGTAAAATGTTTTTAATTAACTAAATTTTGTTTGCATGTGTGGTGTTCTTTGTGGGAGGTTTTGCATAAAAAGGGAACGATTTTAAAATGGAAGTCTTACCGGTTGTTTTCAGATGATTTTATGAAACAAGGAAATGGGATGCTTCTGTTCTGGTCACTGAAGAATCCATCCTACCCCGAGTCTGTTTATGAGACTGACAGCGGAGTTATGTGTCTTGACGTGCATGTGGAACACCCCTACCAGGTGGCAGCAGGTTTCTATGATGGCAGTGTGGCTGTGTTCAACATCGTGGAAAAGAAAGACGGGCCTGTGCATCGGTGTACTGCCAAGAATGGCAAACATACTGACCCTGTCTGGCAGGTCAGCAGACTAACATTACACTGAATTATATTACAATGCAGAATAATGACATTCAACAACATGTTCAATAAATGTAAACTAATTATGACATCAGTAACTGCTTAAAATAATGAGGGATTCTCTTTTAATCAGATGTTAGCCATTTGTTTCCTATTGCTTTAGTTGAATACATCTAGCTGTTTTGTTATTTTATTCAGATGTATGCTTGTTGTTTTTCATTTTAGATGTGTTTTTAATTATTGGTTTGAGTTATTCATGTTTGTTTTTTTGAGGATTTTTTTTTTTTTTTTTTTTAATTCTTTATTCAGTTTTAAACATTTAACCTAAATATTCTATTGCTATTAGTTTGTAAGTTGTGTTGTAGGTGGGTGACCAGCTTTATGAGAATTCTGTGAGCTAAGAGAACAATGTACATATGTTTTAAAATGTATACTTAAAACAAAAAGGTTTATGCAAAATTATACATGACAGTAGGACCTAACCTTTATCAAACACTATTAATTTCAGGTTCGATGGCAGAAGAATGATGCAGACAATAACATGAATTTCTTCTCAATTTCCTCTGATGGACGAATTGTTCACTGGACAATCATCAAAGTGAGTGTACTGCAATTACTAGTGTACCTTTAACCATAATGATGTTATGAGGTTTTTAATTGTAATTTTTAGTAATTAAAGTATACCAGTATTATTTAAAATTGTACATGAATTGAATATTTTAAGAAATCTTATCACCATCTAAGAAGCCAAAACAGCTTTTTGAATTAAAACTCTGATTGCTTTATAGAGTACAAATACAAGGATTGCAGCACGTATTTTGGAATTAGCTTAACCTCACAATACTTGAATACATCAGGTTTTGTTCATGTAGTTAAGTAACTAATTATGTAATTAATCTGCTTGGCAGAATGAGATGATCTATGAGGACATCATTCAGCTGACATTACCGGATTAGCCAGCAGAGGGTCCTGATGGCATTAAGGTGCCCACTGTCGGTAAGTGAACTCACTTTTCTGTACACCCATTGAATAAACTGCACATCTTTTGGCATCACATGTAGCTAAGATTCTTTCTATGTTGACAATTATTGCATTAATCGTATGTTAGAAACCAGATACATGTATTCTGACATGTACATCTGTCTGTTTTTCTGATTTTCTGTCTCTCTACTCGAGCTTTGAAATAGTCAAATAAGAGACCAAATATTCACCATTTAAAATATTCTGATATTTCTTTAAATAAAAATTGTTTTATTTCTGTAATTTATGTTCAGTGTTAGTCTGTCTCACTAGTTCCATCTTTCTCTGTCTCTGTCTCTCTACTCAAGCATTAAAATAATTACATATGGTACCCTCCATCCAAAATTTAAAATCTACTGATATGCTGTTTACTCATTTCTCTGTTGCGTTCACCCCGCCAGGCTGTGGCACGGCATTTGACTTCCACAAGCAGAAGGACTACCTGTTCCTGGTGACCACAGAGGAGGGCAAGGTGCACCTGTGCTCTAAGGCGTACACAAGCCACTTCATCGACTCAACCGACGCCCACAACATGGCCGTCTACAAGGTGGCGTGGAACTGCTATCACCCCAACATCTACATAACGTGCAGCGCCGACTGGAACGTCAAGATCTGGGAGATGGGCAGCAAGATGGACAAGAGTGGGGATGGCTCGGACTCTGGTCAGAAGTAAGAGTTGTCGTTAGTTTATTGTAATATTGTGCTAAAAAAATACAGCTGTCAAGACTTTAGTTAGTTTTCTAGTTTACTTAATATTGTTTTCATTAAAATATGGCTGTCAGTCAATAGTTAGAAGTAATGTTTGTGTCAATTTGTACATCAAACATTTTAAGCACATACTGTCATAGGGTGTTGACTTATTTGATTAGTAAACAAAATGTAACTTGTAAGCATTATGTATTTGTTTGTTTTCTAATTTACCATATATAGCTATCTACATAAACACCATATTTTATTTAATAATATATTTGTTTAAATATATCAATTATGATGATGGTTTTTAAATCAGAAAACAATAATAGCTATTTAAATTATTGTTGGGTGACATACCATACTTTGTTTAATTGAAAAAATTTTGGCGATACCATAATGAGGTTTGCTACCTCAAATGAATATACCTTCCTATTATAACCACTATTAGATAAATGGAAGTTCTGTAAATCTGTGATAAGCCTTTTAACATTGGATGTTGTTGTTTGTTTTGCCAGGAAGCCTCTGTTCTCATTTGATCTGAACAACTGTGTGGGTGACGTAGCCTGGGCTCCCTACTCCTCCACTGTGTTCGCAGCCGTCACTTCCGATGGGAAAGTAAGTGCAGAATTCCCACCACACACATTTGTATTGAACATGCAGGCTTCAGTTTTATATACTCAATTCATATCTTTTTTGTGTTCCCAAAAGCCATTCTCAAGCTTCAAACCATTTCTTTGATACTGACAAAGTTGTTTCATAGTTCAGATCTGCATGCTTGACCCAAATTTATTGTCAGACTTTCAGCTCTTTTCCTCACACTGACAATGTTGTTCTGTGTTTCATATCTTCATATATGACCTTAATGTGAATTCTAAAGCCATTGTCAGTTGTTTACTTGATACTGAGTGTTGTTTTCTGGTTTAGACCATTATGTATAGCCTGAATGTGTGTTCCAGAGCGATACACAGATTTAAAATTATTTCTACGTATTATGTTTCAGATCTTCGTGTATGACCTAAATGTGAACAAGTATGAGCCTCTGTGTGAGCAGATGGTTGCCCAGAAGAAGAAGACAAAACTGACTCACATCGCCTTCAACCCCATCCACCCCATAGTGGTCGTGGGTGATGACAGGTGAGTGGGGAAATAGAAATAAAGCAGTAGTTTAGATTGCAATGAAATGATTACAAGCTAATATTAATTCAGGGCAGACAAAGATATGTATTTAATGTATATGGTGAACATAACCAACCTACAACCAGTTTAATTAATTTGCGTATTTTGCCACTTCTTGAATCCAATTTTCTTGACAGAATAAGCAGTTAAGAATATCGTATCGGTTGCAATGAAATATTATATGTATACATATGAATAACAAGCTCACTTAAACTTCTTATTTATTTTTCAGAGGAAATATTATTAGTTTGAAACTGTCCCCAAATCTTAGGAAAATGCCAAAGGTAAGTGCATGTATATGTGTTAGCCACTTTAACTTAAAATATTGTTTCTGTTGTGGTGTCTCTTTAATACTAAACCAAAGTGTTTGTTTTAAACAAAATTCTATTTCTGCAAGAGATGCATTTCTGTCCACCACTATGAATACATTGCTCAGTGAAATGATTTTTTTAATTTTAAGTCGATAAGGAAAAATGTTTTTGTTTTGTTGTTTTTTTAATATATTTAACGATGCACTCAACACATTGGTGTATGGTTATATGGCGTCAGTCATATGGTTAAGGACCATGCAGATAGTTAGAGAGGAAATCTGCTGCCGCCACTTCATGGGCTACTCTTTCCGATTAGCAGCAAGGGATCTTTTATATGCACTATCCCATAGACGGATAGCACATACCACGGTCTTTGATATACCAGTCGTGGGGCACTGGCTGGAAAGGAACATAGCCGTGCACATTCAGAGCAAGTTGTTATAGCACACACTTCAAGAACCTGAGTTGTCTGTCCAGAACTGGAGGTTAATAGTTAGTAGTAAAAGAAGAGGGTGTAGTGACCTTACATCTACCCACTGAATCGTTAAAAACTCGCTCTGGGTGGGAATCGGTATTGGGATACGAACCCAGCACCTACCAGCCTTATTTTTGAGACTGACGGCTTAGACCACTACACCAGTGACTCAATAGGCTTCTTTCCGCTTACGCCATCGTTCAGACATATTGTCTCCAGCCAAGTGGACTGTGAAGACTGAAAACAATTTACTGCCTGATACTCGAGACATCAAGGCATTACTCCATTCGGGCACTGCATCATGACGACAAAATACCCACATCATAGGAAAGTAGTACGTCAGACCAAGACCGTGTACAAATGAAGTCACAGAATCTTGAATTATTGCGAAACACACTGAACACTTAAAGTTACTATGTCGAGAACAGTTTTATAATTTAAACATTTAGAAAAGACGATCAAATCATGTTATGTCTAAATGGCACGCTCCACACCAGCTCCATTATGCTGCTATCGCTTTAGTTAGATATCTAGGTCACATACAAAAGCTCTGTGTTCTAACAGGGAGACCCGCCTCGTTTAAACAGAATGGCGAAATTCGTATTTAGCGTCTGACAATATCCCTTGTTATCGAAGGCTAATGAATGTAATTCAGGTACCATAGTGCTTGTATGTTGTATTAGTAACCCGTGTTAAAACATGGTAAATTCGACAATGTAATTTTAAGATTTGATCCTGACGTCAGAAAACCCAGTGGAAATATCAAGTCACGTATCAATAAAATACATTGTACAAATGATGTTAAGATTTATCAGTGACAATCTTGAATTATGGAGAAAGAAGGCATTAGCCTGTGTGGACAATTAATATTAAGGAAATGCTGGTAATATAATCAAATCGAGTATGAACACAAGACGTTGCAGATTATTACCGCAATTCTAACCTACTGTGGAATACATTTGACCTTCGTGTCCGCAGACACATAATCTTTAAGGTACAGACTATGGAATATTTTAATTTATTTAAGCATTAAGAATACTGCAATCCAATCACGTTTGGTGTATAAAAGGTGGCACAATCCACAGTGGATTCGCTAGTATATCCATGCCCAAAACAATCATAGCATCTCGAACATACAGCAGAGGTACAGCGTTCGCTCGTGGTGCGGTGTGTCGTCGGATCGATGCCACATGGTGGAACCCTCGTTGCAGCCATTGCTCCAGGACTGGTATAACAAAGGCCGTGCGTGGTATGTGATATACTGTCAGTGGGTTGGTGTAGATAAAATATCCCCAACTGCTTGTCTAAAGGTGTAACTCATGTGACTGCAGAGGGATCTAGTAAGATTAAAACAGTCCTAATAATATGTCTGATACGATATAACCTTACGAAAATGTATTGAGTGTGCCGTTAAATATACAGCGCCCTCCCTTCGACCCTTCCTTTCTCTAAAACTCCGATATATTTGTACACCTTCCTAATAGGACCCTCTGGTGCTACATTCAACATTAGTGACAGGGACCTCTGGCGCTCCCTTCAACATTATTGACAGGGACCTCTGGTGCTATATTCAACATTAGTGACAGGGACCTCTGGTGCTATATTCAACATTAGTGACAGTGACCTCTGGTACTACATTCAACATTCGTGACAGGG
>JAUTBW010161783.1:0-29845 GCA_032361425.1 Peltospira smaragdina | reverse complement strand
ATAATGGCTTAATTGATATAATATTTGGTTTTCCAGGATGACCAGGATGTGCGGACATGCTTGGTTCATTTTGTGATGTCATTTCTACTGGCTGGAGATAATGGAGTTATCAGAAAACTGGTGGAGCAGAAAAGTGAATGTCTAGTTGTTGTTTTTTGTTACATAAAAATATTAATATTGCTGGTTTAATTATTTTATACAATATTTCATACTTAACACATGCTTAATAATTTTAATGTAGGATTTTAAACAGCACCTTTTAAAGAAATGCCTATATTTTAACATTAATTTGTGTGATTTTGTTGTTAAAATTCAACAAGGCACTAATTATTATGTGAACATCATTTCTTACCATCACTAACAACATGGTGACTTCAGCAAATTTTAAATTAAAAAAAAAGCTCCATTCAAGTATTTCAACAAGCTAGATTAGTACATGGTAAGAATTAATTGGAAAACAAATTTAAAGAATAATAATGCTGTTCTTTTAATATTAATATTTTATTGTAAACTGATAGCATGTACGTTCTGTATTGTGATTAGTTAATTTCATATAATGTCCGGGCTCAAATACTCGATAAACACCGGAAAGCTAATGACGTCATTTGGAATGGAAGAGGCAAAGTTTGCGATTCAAGGGTATACAGTTAGATTGTAACTACATATTCTTTTCAAAAAATACCAAATATAAAGTTGGTTCTGTAAAAAAACAAATCAATTTACAATGGAGATAACCATATGGAGTGTTTTCGATTTGCGGGTGTTATTAGTTATTTGATCTGGCAAATGTTTACATTTTTAACCTCAGGCTAACACCTTCGGTTAAAAATGACATTTGCGGGCTCAAATAACTAATAACACCCGCAAATCTCAAAACTCCATATGGTTATTTCCTAATTCATATATTTTGTTGAAACCACAACCGATTGTAGATATTTATTAAAATATGTCATGTGAATGCATATAGACTGGGGATCTAAAATCAGAATATTTTTTTAAAGATTTCTTTTTAGCAGATTATATTTAATTTACTCAGAACTAAAACTATCCCAAAACATGTTTTATTATGAACAGATTCAATAATTCTTACAGGACATAGTTTGGTATATTTGAAGAACAAAACGTCAATTTGGACCAGATATGACTTCACTCAACATTTTGGTCTGTATCTCGGTAATAGCGACTTCAGACAAGTTTTCTTGGACCACCACACATTATGTTTTAAAGGAATCATAATATATTTTAAAAATTAATTACTATGGACTCAATTCACCCTTAGTTGTTGTTTTTTTTTTTCGTTTTTTTTCTGTAACTGAAATTTTTAATAGTTTTTTACCAGAAATCTTTTTGCCACCAGGATTCAGCTGTGCTTGTACACCTTGTAAACGTTTTTCCAATTCTTTCTTCTTTTCAAGTTGTTGCTCTTCTTTTGATTTTCCTGGTGTCTTTTTAGCTGTAAACATGACAATAAGAATGTCTAAACTTTAATTTCGAAAATCAAATATTATTTTTTTAATCTGTAACCAAATCATGGGGCCTGTATTTTCATGTTCATGTTCCAAACAGTTAAAACCTGCTTACAAAGTGAATATTTGTATTAATTTTTAAATACTGAAATCGATATATCTTTGCAAATTAGGTATTAACAATAGTGTTAGTTGCTCAAATAGTTTAATTTTGATAAACATGACTTCTAAACTGAACACATACAGACAAATATAGTGTCATTCTTCATTTGTGCCAAGGCAGTAAGGTAGAGGTTAGAGAGACCTGATTTTTTGGAGCCAATTTTTGACAGCCGTGTGCAATTTATGAAGACTTGTTTGACTGAAATAACTTCTAAATAATGCAGAGAAGGCAGCTTAATTCTGGATTAGCAACAGCTGACAGACAATACAACCCAACAATACGTACATATACGTATTGTAAACTGTACATGAGTTACGATATATGCTGCTAGTATTCACACACAAATTAACACTGGTAACTTACTGTAAGGTTTTCTGGGCTTTTTCTTTAAGCAAGACATAACATAAGCTTCTAATTCTCGTAGGGTAGAGGGCTTTAAAGTTTCAAAGTCTATTTCTATCTCATCTGGATTGGAATCTCGCAAGGACGGTTCTCTGGACTGTATAATATGTACCACTCTACCAAGTTTATCACCTGCAAGATAAATGGCATAAATCATGAACATACACCCACATATGCACATTTTTATTTAACAACGGAAATAATACCACCAATTAATGCCCCAAGGTATACTAAATTATGAGGGTATTTTTCATGGTTAAAAATCCAATTTGCGTTGGGATTGCCATTTAAGATTTATTTGAGATATCAAATGTTTTGCAAATTACTTTTAAATTGACAAATAATCAGCTGGTTCTCAAATCTACTAATCAATCTTGGAGAAAAACCTATCCACTGGTGAAAAATGAATTAATGTTCATCTTTTAAATTAAAGCAAAAAAAAAAAAAAAAAAAAAAAAAAAAAAAAAAATTAAAAGCATTATTAATAGGTTGTTTTGTTTTTTAAATACACTCAACACATTTTTATTAATGGATATATCAATGTGGGAAACATTTTGTAAACAGAAAAAATTTCCTTGTAACCTGACAGGGAAAAAAAAAAGCTTCAAAGCTTACATCTGAATACAATTTTTTGTTTCTTATAAGTCTTCCGTAAGATGTTTGGCATTTCAAGTAATAGAATCTCACACATAACAGTTATATAAAACTTACAATCTACACAAGAGATCTTTATAATATGTATCATGTTTATTATAATTTTAAAAAATAATATTAAAAAAATTACACACACACACACAGAGAGAGCCCAGAAGTCCATTTTTTAAAATTAATCAGCAATCACTCTTCTACTTTATTGGCTTGAAAAACAACCTAAGTTTTATTCTAGATATTGGCATAATAGTTATACTGATCCAATTCTTCAGCAACTAGGAATTTACTTTTTTTTCTTTTTTAAAGTCGAAATATTAAAAAATGCATTCTACACATTCTTGTTAAGTTACTGGAAACTCAAACATTTCACTAGTCTTTAGACTACATGCTGAAACATTTTGTTCAGCATCTTACTGTGAATACTACAGAATTTCAGATCCTTGCACATAATTCTTAAATGTTAGAGCTATGTTGTTTTAACAGATTTATGCTATCGCTGATTGGCAAAATTAGTCATTTAAATACTGTCACCATCACCCACCCCCCACCCCAATAATTTCAAACAGGAATTATTTCTGAATATTTTGTGTTTTTTTATCTAACAGTTACAACACATTAACCATGTCAATGGATGATTACATTTTATGGTATGAACTGATCTATAACTGGATGTAATAATTTTGAATTATTTAAAGATTATGCTACATGGTTTATTAAAGATTTCAACAGCTTACTGATGTTGATGAAAAACATTCCTAGAAAACATCACAAAGAACACATCCAAATATTTGTCATCCACAAAACAATGCCAGAACACTTCTTACCTGGCAATTTATTTATGTCTAAACTAAGTTGTCTTTTTTCGTCGTAAGTCATAGGCTTTGCATTATCCTCATCATCACTATCAAATGCTGGCACAGCCGAAGAAGCAAGCATAACAGACTTTTTCTTTGACGAAGATCGACTATTAGTCCTTAGTCTTTTTGAACTAGGAGATTTCTGTTTCGATTTTTTCTTTGGTTGTTTAGTTGTATCTAAAGTCAAAGGAATTGATGCAACAGGCGTAGGTTGAGGAATAGGAACAACTTCCTGGGATTTCTCCCTTTCTTTATCCTTTTCTCGAGTTCGTTTCTTCTTCTTCTTTTTTTCTCTTTTTTCTTTTAATCTGCTCATATGTTCCTGAGTGAGATTTGCCAACTGTTCTTGTATTTTTTGAAACTGAAAAACATTATTTTTCAAAAACAGAACATTAACAATATTCTAGTGGTGATTTTAAATACTATTTTTTAATATTAAACAGTTGTCAGAAAGAGTAATCAGAACAAAATAGAATCATATTTTCCAAAATGTAAATCTCATTCACTGAAAATGGTAAAACACCAAATCCAGTTTCAGTAAGAAATACTATTTGGAAATCAAATGACACGCATGATGTCATCACATTACTCTATCTTCCAATGCAAATAATTCTATAATCTACTTTTGTTCATCTCTTACAAATTTTATTCATTGAACAGAATGCATTTGATTTTTAAAAAATAATAATTTAACACATTTTTTAATTTAATCTTTGAACACCCCCCAAAATTAAAAACCATCTCCCCAGTTGACAAGCTCTTGCACTTGTAAAAAAAAAAAAAAACATCACTGAAACTTGATATAACAATCTTAACCGATTCATATACCATATATACTTGCCTGCAAGTCAAATTACCTACATCAAAATTTTCTATATTTATCAACAAAGCATGTTGGGTTTTCCCCCCTTTCTGAATTTGTATTAGGAAAGTCTATGACCTTTTTTATTCATTTCTTTAATAATGGTGATGCACAGTCAACTAAGCAGTCTAATGCCACAATAGTATATTAGTAGTACTATGTATTTTGCAGGGATAAATACTTCTAAAATTAAACGATTGTCAGAAAGAGTAATCAGAACAAAATAGAATCATATTTCCAAAATGTAAATCTCATTCACTAAAAATAGTAAAACACCAAATCCAGCTTCAGGAAGAAATACTATTTGGAAATCAAATGACACGCATGATGTCATCACATACTCAATCTTCCAATGCAAATAATGATATAATCTAATTTTGTTTATCTTACAATTTTTTTTTAATTAAACAGACTGCATTTGATTTTTTTTTAAATAATCAATTATCAGGCAAATGTATAATTTTAAATTACAAAAATATATACTGAAAAAATACCTGTTCTTGAAGCTCCTTAAGCTGTTTTTCTCTTTCTTCTTCACTATCGTCATCAATATCACTATCTTCCGAACCACTACTTGAAGACATGTCACTGAGTTTTCCCATTTTGTTGATAACGGTTAACATTGGTGGTGGATGTTCTGGTTCAGGTGGTGGTGGAGGTTCATCAGGCATTTTAGCATATTTCATTTCAAATACATCCTGCAAAATGAAACTATATTGCTAGTTTTGTTATCAATTTAAGGGGAATATATATCGGAAACAAATACAAAAGTATTAGATTTATGTGGATTCTATATGGGTAACCTGTCATGGATAATTAAAACACTTTTTAACAGTAAATATGATGAAATTAACCTCCTTAATACTGAATTTGTCGTAAAAATCTCTTAGTAGGTACATAAACATGTTTTTGCTTATTTACTGAATAAAAAATTAGGTAAAAACATGTTAGTATGTGAATTAGTACAAATTAGCACAAAAAATCTTCAAAGTTGGTTTTACTTATATACATAGAACTCATTAATAATCCATGTTCTTTGTTGACCCCAACTGTTTTCTGTCAACAACTTTGATATTTCATATGCCATTTCACATTTTTCGATGAGCATAAAATGATAATATTTACCATCAAATTAGCTGATTGAATCAGCTATCAATTCCTCGAAGTGATCATGACATTCTGCCATTATTGTTAAAACAAACCATATCATTAAAAACTTACCTATTTCTAATTGTTAGCATGCCTACTAGTTGCTTCCGGGTGCAAAATGGCAGGAAAATTGAATTTAAGGAAATGAAGTAAGGAAATGTTTATTTAATGACGCACTCAACACATTGGTGTACGGTTATATGGCATCAGACATGGTTAAGGACCATGGGCTACTCTTTCCGATTAGCAGCAAGATCTTTTATATGCACTATCCCATACAGGATAACACATACCACGGCCTTCGATATACCAGTCATGGGGCACTGGCTGGAACGAGGCATAGTCCAACAGGTCCACCTTGTGGGATCGATCCGACGACCCACCGTACCATGAGCGAACATGCTTACCACTGAGCCATGTTCCGCTCCTTTGAAATAAAGGGATACGCAACTAGCGGTACACGGCAACTCTGGTTTCATTTCATTTGGCGAGATCAGAAGATCAAAATAGCTACAGAACAGTTCATAGGATTAAAAAATAGCATTTTGTTTTTATTGCATTCTTCCTTTTTTTCTCTCTCAATCAAAACCAATCAGTTTGAAAAATCCCCATCCCCATACTGTTACTTTGTTGAATTAGTATCTATGATCAACCATGGTCCAAATACCATTGGTCTGATCAAGTTCTTTGGAGAGATTGGGTTCATAGTTCCATCAAACTTAAGCAAAACAGTTCAAAATCTTACAGGGGAGCAAAATAATTAAATATGCCAATAGGCGATTTCTTGCCAAAAGTAGTTACAACCTTTTTGTCATATTAAATAATGCATTAAGTAATGCAATAGAATTCTAATGAATCTACAAACATTATCATTGGGTACAAACTAAAACTCAGCAGATATAATACAAGTTTTAGAACCAATATACGACATTTACTTGCAACTTTCTTCCCATCATCACCACATCACTGTCTGGAGGATTATATCTATAGCAATTGGTGAATATCATCCGCACATCCTCTGCCACTTCACTAGGTGTGGAATATTCACGGTTCTCCAATTTTCTCTGAAAACAATACATTTGATATAAATTACCTCTGTCATTAGCTTTTTTATTCATACTGTAGTGGGGTTAGCATTCATAATTTTCACTTATCTGAAATTGTTAGGGGTTTAAAATTTTCACTGGACCAAAAACAGTTGTGATGAGCTGTACATACTGGTCCATGCAATCCTCAAAAACAACTTCTAAATAATTTGGTACTAAGTGTTGCCATGTAGTTTCTACCATTCACTGTATCTACTAACAAGAATGAATAAATACTTAACCAGCAATTTTAGTACTACATCAGTGCTCCAAATAATTTTGGAACGCATTGGGTATTGAAATTGAGTGAAATTTCACAAATAGCATTTTATTTTATTTTCAATTTCAAGTGGTTTTTTTATAATTAGGTATTTTGTTAACATTATTATAATTAAATGTGTGCTAAAATGGGGGTTCTTGGGACTCATGACTATAATTTGGAAGCCTCTGAAAAACAGGAGTCCTACCGTTGTACTGAAAAAAATCTGTATGATTTAATCGTATAGTGTATATTACAAGACTGATGAAGTTAATATGTTACCGGATAATTAATAATAAATACATTGTTTAATTTTATTTATTCATACTATAAAGTGTTTTATTGCACGTGTAGATATGACCATTTAAACTTCCTCTTTCATGAACAGATTTATCGTATTTACACTGATCAATACAAAGCTGACATCGCATAAGGACAAGAATCGGAGGAAATATAATTTTATTATAATAAACATAGTAATTTGTTAAGTAAGCAAGTTTCGTTTCCAATTATATAAGGTAGGCCTATTCGAAACTTTACTGGTGAATAACTTTTTTTTTTAAATCCCTATTGTTGAGTTTGGTTCGAAATGTTGAAACCCGAAAATGACCAAGCTAGGGATATTCAAAAGGTAAAGCCACAGTTTCAAGAGATTCAATTTATTTATAGATCAGACATGATATGGTTCGAATGTACTGTTATTTCTTTATTTGTATGCATGTGTGACATAATTAACTGAAGAATTTCATAGTATTGGTGTTTAATTATAGCCATGACAGCTAAAAGATATATTGCTCACTCAGTTTAGGGCGTCCCTCGATTATTTTTGCGGGTCCTAGCAATTATCATTGCGTCAAATACGCAAGTTTTGCACATCCGGTAAGCCCCTGCAAAGGTGTCCAATCATCTCTGTAAGTCGGAGTTTAAAATAAATAATCCTTGATACACTCGGAAAAGTAAAGTTGTGAGCGAATTGATCATTGTTTGCTTATCTTGTATGCACACTAGTAAAAACAACTGTGTATTTTGACTATTTTATATGCAGAAAATATACAGATTATCCGAGCACAGCTATACTTAAGTTTATTTTTATGTTTTAACTCTCCAGAATATTTTTGCAATTTATTATTTCTACTTTCAAATTGCCACCACCAACAGAACAATAATCTGGTTTTTAATTTATTCTTATTGAATCAAAGAAAATATTAAAGATTTACACAATCTGATCAAATGTTTTCATTAGGCAGCATTGCAAAACTGTTTAATAACTGGGCAATTAGTTTTGCCCATTAATTCCACTGGTCTCCCAGACAAGTATAGCTAAAAATGTTTTTGTCAACACATTTTCCAGTAACAAATTATGTGATTGTTCTAAGGCAGGTATTTCAGTTCAAGCAAAACAAAAATCATTAATCAAATATGTTTATCTGTTTCATCAGTATAGCTTCTCAGCCTCAGAAACACATGCTTTGATAAATAAATAAAATTACTTGTGAAATGAATAACTCTTGTCCAAAGATTTTTTCAATTATCAAGTGCTTATTGCAAAATCCCAAATCATTTATAAATGCTGTACTCTGTAAACCTAACTTTGGGGATAAACTCTCTGATCATGTAGATTGGTTGTCATTGTGAAAATGAAAAATGTTTTCAGTCACTAAAGATTTATAATTTGAAGATAAAGGAGTTAATTTCTCCGAATCTAATCCATGTGGATTTGCACAATGTATTTAAAAAAAATAATTTATGATATATCACCTAAAATATCAACTAAATTTACTAGTTCTAGAGGCTAGCTACTAATGAATCCTGGAGCAAACTTTAAATCTCAGACTACTTACATGCTGAACGTTTGCATGTGCAAAAATTACAGAAAAGGAAATTAAGTGAACATAATACTAGCAGTAAATGGCAAATAATTTGACATGATGCAAGCTATCTCGCCTACAGTAGTCAGGATAATTTCAATACTAGCTTTGAACAAAAAACAAATACTTTTTTTTTTTTTTTTGCATAACAATATTAGCATGGAATTCAACAACAAAAACATAGCTGTGAATACATACTCTAATTGTTCCCAAGTCCATTGGCTTCTTAATTATGTCATAATAATCATGAAGACCCAAAGCTTGTGCATCAACTGGTTTATAAAACGGCCAAGCATAAGCCTGAAATGGAGCAGAAAGTTCATATTTAGAAAAAACTAAATATGGTTTTTAAAAAAAGGAAGAAAAAAAAAGGAAATACATATATTTATTTTTATCTGTAGACACAACACTGACTCCCATCCCTGAATATACCATTAATATAAAACCTCCAATCCATCACACAATGAAATTTGCCTTATAAAATATAAAATTTGTTATTAGCTAATCGTTATTATTATCTATTGGACAAGGATCGAAGTTCAACACATTGATAGCAACTGCAGTTGTTACTTGAAAAGCAGTTTTTCTTCCTTCTTTGGAGATGCATTAACTACTTAGTAGAGAAAAAATAACTTTCAAATCAATTGATTCTTCATTGAAATTTCTAATATTTGTAGTTTTCAAGGTTTTATTTTTCCATACGAACTACATTGCAATTTATTAATGTTCATTACTCTGACACTGTGATATAGATTGTATGGGGACTACCTATATTATTACACAAGTCAGATTATTGGGGTTTAAAAAGTTACAACCTTGCTATATGGGAATTTTTGTTTTTGTGCTAAATCAAAACGGCCGACTCATGTAAAGCCTGGTAAATTTTAAAAAAATATTATGATAGCTTTATTCAAAAAAATGTTTGTCCTCCCCACACCCACCCCCTCTGGCAATTAAGAATGTTGAATATCCAACTCAATAACTGCCAATATCAAAATACTTCAGATGAATAATAGGTGTCAACAACATAATAGGCCTCAAACAAATGCTAAATATCACAGAACAGACATATTTAAACTGACTTATTTTTTGTACAACACAAAGTACATAACATTTAGTATATTTGTTCATTTAAAACATTGGGAAAAATACAAAACAATGATCATATATAAATTGGAAAAAAGTACAATTTTCAAATCTTGTTTATTTTTCATTTGTTTTTTATATTTATTTTTCATTTGTTTTATCTTTATAATTATTACATCTATACCAAATTAAACATTCAGAGTAGCAGCAATTGACAGCTGACCATGATATCCATTCTCTGCTTCGTTCTTCAAATGTCTAGTGGTGAAAGCAATTGTCTGACAAGCAATTGTTCTGAAAGAGACCCCTGTCAGGTAGCCACTAGTAATGTTTTTAACTGAAATATGTTCTATGCCAACATCATTCATAAAATTTATTAACATTCTTTGCATCACATGGTATTAAAATGGCAGCCCTCACAAACTATACTACTCTGTGGTCTGAGGAAAGATACAGTTGGATGAACTGTGTGTGGAGGGTGAATGTCATGATACAATTTGTAAAATAGTTATAGGCTTTTATGAAGGTCATCAGTATTTTATTACTCATTTTTAATTATTACCATTTTTATTTTTAAAAAAAATACTGGTACTAATAACAGCAAAAGTATGTCTTTGGCCATGTATGGAGAGCTTCAAAAGTTAACGTATCAACTATGATCCTTGCAAACACAAAAGCACACTAGGCCAGTCACATGCTAGATGGTGTAGTTTGTAAATGACGCTGTGAAATATGGCTCCAGTCAAATACTGCCACCCACAACTGCAGCGTGATCTCTGTTTAAAAGTATCGACTTTAATAATGAAGTCAAGACTTCATCGTCAAGGGAACACCATTTAACAGCATTATGTTACAGTCTGGCCTATATTAAAATCTAGACCAAGTTTTATAAACACGGGGTCAGATTATCATGTGTGCAAATTGGCTGGTAAATTCTAATTAAAGGCACATACTACTAGTAACACATGATCAGTTGGCTTTCGTTACATTAGGCAAGATATATTACTTTCAGTAATTAGAAGGTAAATGGTGAATAAATACGGCATATTACTTTAAAATGCATTACATTTGCCTTATATAAGCATAAATTTCACTTACAATTATTCAGATTGTGATCCTATACTTTCATCCATGGTTTGATATAGCTTTGATAATGCCATATTATGATAGATATATATGTAAACATATTTGAAACTAGGTCATAAAATTAATGCACTCAGTAATTTCAGGGTTCTACCTAGCATTTGGAAAATTAGTCATGACTCATGACTCGAGACATACATTTAGAAATGGGAGTCATCTATGATATATTCTTAAATTACATATTATTTATCACTGGAAATAGATTTTATATGCAATATTCCTGCATCATGAACAACCCTGCAATATATGTTTATCACAAATGCAGAATTCCACACAAAATAATCACATTAAATTTCACTATTTAACACACAAATTAAAAAAGAAAGAAAAAAAAATGTCAGTTATATTCAATTATAACCTTTTTGTACACATTAAAAAAACTAAGAACTTTATTAAAATTATGTTTTATACCATTTAAAACTGCAAATAAATTTGAAAAATGTGGCTTACATTGTCTAGATGGATGGCAGTTTTCTATTTATTTATTAATTCCCAAGTTGTCAACCCAATTGTTATTGTCTTACATTAACATGTTTAATGTTCAGTCCACCAATTTACGTTTCTTGTGCATTAACCTTCTGAAGGCGAGATATCTTGCCCAACGTCACAAAACCCATGTTGCCGTTTGCCAATCGCTGTTTGTCCCTTTAATATGACTTGCACCTAGGAAACATCCTGTGCGCATGCCCAGGCAACAGGAAAAAGGTCACTCTGGTGCTATGTATGGTTTGTTTTCTTCAAGAGTTTTCATCTGACAGTAACGGAGGAATGTCACGATCACTTTGAGGAATTGAAAGCCGATTGAATCAGCTAATTTGATGGTTATTTCAATAATTTTTTGCACATAATTTTCTTTTTAAAGGCTGACAAAACATCGAAATTGGTTTCAGAAAAAATTTGGGAATCGGAATGAGACATCTATCTTCTAACATTCTTGAGTAAAGCCGACTTCGTAGATTTTTTGCACTTTTGATCTTTTTAAACTGGTATAAATGTAACCTAAACATGAAATAAAGTCGAAAATAATGTGTACCAATTCACATACGAACACCATTTTCTGTATTCACCTAATTTTTAATTTTGTAAATAGGCAAAAACATTGTATATGTGTAGCTATTAACATCGTTATTTTACTGAAAACAAGTAGTCAGAAGGTTAAGTATCTAATTACCAATTACCAGTTTCAATCAAAACCAACTGAACACCTGACTTTAACAACATCAAACTCCATCGGGTTATTTTTTCAGAAATAATATAAAAAATATCTTTCACATTGTATGTTCATTTTGGAGTTGGAATTGGGTTATTATTTTACTCAGATAAACTGACAGCAAGTATTATTCTAACTTTTTTTGAAAAAACGAGTTGGGACATTGTTGTAGTCAGTTATTAAATTCTTCAAAATGAATCCTGTGGCACTAATTAAATTTGGATGTGGAATGAACCTATTCAGTATTGTGTTATCAAAATCACTTAACAGAATATTTGCTGCACTGGATTTTACTTCAAATTATCTGACATGCAGGACTTGACAGGTACACACCCACACACACAATTTTAGTGATTAAGTAGCTCAGACTACATTAAGAAAATCCTTTTTTAATTTAACCATTAAAAGTGTTTTTTTATAACTGAATAAAATTAAAACCAGTAATATGAAGGCATAATGCTTATTATTATAAAATAAAAATTCAAAAAGCAAAAATATTGGGAAAAACATTTATTCTATACATGGATAATGAAATTTGCTGAAACAGCCAATTTACACTACACAATTTGGAGAAAACAAATTTAGTCATCAAAAGCATTCCAAATACAGAATGTTGGTTGAATCAGTCTTTCTAATAGTTTAAATGTTTTTTAACTGTACAGATAAAGCTCATTTATAAATTCCCTCATTGCCATGTTATTACAATACTAAATAAAAATTGCACAAAATGTGAAAAGTGACTTACACCATGTTTTTTTGAAAAAAGGTCCTTGACAAGGTTCGCACAATACTTCAATTGTTCTGACACCTTCCCTTTTTTGTTTTTTGAACTATGCTGGGCCTGGAAAAGATTATCAACCGTGCTCTGAAAGATCAATATGGAAGAAAAAACAAGCATACATGTAAACATTTGTATTGAGCCATCATTTTATAAAACATGCACAGTTTGATCAATGTTTAATTAACATGCTGTACCCAATAGTATACACAATTCTACTGGGAATAAAATACAACCGATTTGGGTTTTGAATTTGTCATTTATACGCAGTCTTAAGGTGCTCCTTAAGGATGTTAGAAATTCATTTCACCTTCTTACTACTAACATTTAAAGTGAAATGTTTGAACTGTACTGGTATATCTTTTGCTTCCACTTTGTCCATAATGAAGTCACACACATTTTTGGTAAACATAAAATTTACTTTTGATGCTGCTGTATAATTAAAATGAACTTTAAATTATTTCTTTAAGTTCCAGCAAAAAGTAGTTAAATACATTTCAACAATCAAATTCTTATCATGCAATCGTTAAAATCTGTTTTAATACAACAACCTCGTCATCAGGCAAATCGCGCTTCGGCTTTTTAATCTGTCGTACACTTTCGCGGCGTGTTGGAGTAACTTTGTTTGGAAGAAGAGGCGTTTCAGGTTCAAAATCGTAAATTCCTGGCCCAACTGTCGATGGTGTTGTCGTTGGTGTGGTTGTATCAGCTTTGCGCTTAATACCTGGTTTTCTCTAAAAAGCAAATAACAGTTGAAAAGAAAGAGCTGCAATATTTGAAGTACGAAATGTGTTTCAATTCCTCTTTTTTTTTAAACGAAACAATTTTATAAAAACTGCAATAAAATTTCTAACCACTGTTGTTCCTAGGCAAGGAAATGGCTGTTATACACATATATTGGTTTATATGGAGTTGGATATATCATCAATGACCAGTACTGATAATGAGAAAAGCAACTGCTGCCACATGAGCTGCTGCTCTTCTACATCAGCGGAAAATTTAAAAAATTATCACTATCCCACAAAGAGGTTAGACCACCCAATTGTGGTGCACAGATTATAACGAGACAAAGACCAAAGGGCTGAAAGCACCATGAGCGAACACTACCTCTTATGATCAGGCAGTTGGCAAAACTTCACCCGTATCTCAACCACTGCATTCTGCGATTGCCTGTTCGGCAATACTGTTGTACAACCAGGCCACTTCAAGAGAGCTGTTCAGGATTAATTAACCAAGTACTTGTAATACTGAAATACTATTTCAGGAACAGTAGTTTGCCCAAGAAACGTGTTATGATGTAACAATATTTCAGTGTTTGCAAAAGGAATGGTTAAGCACCAATTTTGATTGTGGTCCACAACTAATAGGCACCAACAGATTAACACGAGAGCTTGCTATATTACTATGCCAATCAGTATTTTCAGTTATGTGATTTTATTACTGAAATCAGATGACATGCCAACTGTGGTGATTTCAGTTTTTACTACTGTGGCACGAATAATAAGAATGTAGGCTAATAAATATTTTGAACTTTTCATAAACATGTTCCTATTGTTAAGTATTTTTATTTTTAGAAACCAAAGTTGTCCTTAGTTGAAATTCAGAACTAGCATGAGCCCTGAGATATACACCATTACAAAACAAAACCACAAGAAATGTTTTTAATCCAGAAATTGATATTCGAAATTAAACAAACATCTTACCCTTGTAGGTTGAACAGGTGGATGAACACTAGGAAGCAGACTAGAAGTTGATGTGGCGGGCACAATAGGTTCTAGAACTGGTGGTGGTGGCCCAGCACCAACTTGCACAGGTGAAGTCACACGTACTGGAACACGAGGAGGCAGTGCACCAACAGTAGGTGAAGCTGTCGACAACGTTGGCATTGCTGTTGTTGCTGGACTGGAACTGTTTACCAATGATGGTGGACCATTAGTTGGTGAATGTATAATTGTTTGAGTTTCAGCAGCTGTTCCTTTGGAACTCAAAGGACCAACTGTTTTTGGTGCTGGTGCACTTTTCTGACTAACAATGCTAGCAGTTTTAGGTACATTTACATCAGCATGTTTTATGTCTTGTGTCACACTTGTTTTGACACCAGCCAATCCAGTTCCTTTGACTGCTTGTGCATTAACAGGTTTGGAAAGGCGAGCATCAACATTCTTTGCCACTAATGGAGGAGGTCCAGCATCTTTAGAACCAGGTACCCGTAAACCTCGATTAACAACAGCCCCACGACCCATTCCTTTACGACCTGGTGTCTTTTTCACTGGTGGTTGAATTTCAATTTCCTAAAAACAAAAAACATTCTGTTATACATGTATTTTACATTGATTAGGCATACACTAGGATCCTGTTCCATGTGTTTGAACCAGTGGGAAAACATGTCGAAGTTGATGTGGCCATTATCAAGATACAGGCCACAAATGTTGTTTAAGCCACACACGGCCCAAATTTACATTTTTTTCTCAAACATTATTGTCATGCAAGGGTTATTTAATCTGAGCATTCTGAACCATGTTTTAGGATGGTTTTAATTCTGAGTAAAAAAAGTAAGCTGTTAATTTGAAGTCCTTTTTTTATTTATATGTGTGTGTGTTCGTGTGTGGCAGCACAGCAAAACCTGTCGGATGTCGCTGGGGCTATTACTGAGATACAGGACAAAATGTTCTGTAAAGTTACCTCCAGTCAAAACTGACATTTTTCTTTCTTAAAATATACTAAATACAATAAACCATGTTGTCATGTAAGCATTATTTAATCTGTGCATTACAAATAATAAATAAATAAATAAATATATAAATTAATTTTTAAAAAATAAACGGTAATGAACATAACAAAATATGTTTAATAAATAATAAACAACAACTCAACTTCTAAAAGACCAGAGTTTCTTTTGATTTGTAAGATAAAAGAAAGTCTTTCATCTTTTTGTTTTATCACACTAGAGCCAAATTCACAGTTGCAAATGTCAATACCCGAGTGAATGACTGTGTGTGGTCTAGAGAAGGTCAGTCTTCTATCTGTATTTTCATTGGCTGCCATTTATATTAAATAAATATTTTTGCCTGACACTTTCAGATCACAAGTGTTTAATGTTGCTTTCAAGCTGGCCATTGTTTTATCGGTGTGTTAGTTTTTGGGGAAGATTAAAAACGTAAAGCAAAACAGCTCATTTTCTTAAGGTTTGATAGTAAACAATCGTGTCCTAGTAGGACAGGCAGCGCCACCTAGCAGTTAAGTTTGCCGAACCCTCATTGCCCTCTCTCGCATGGACCATACAGCCACATACTGTATCCACATATACAAGCAAAGACACATACTGTATCCTGTCTATTTGAAAAATACACATATGAATAATTATTACATGCCCATTACATTTTTATATATAAATAAAATCTTGAAGGAATATTGTGTTCTACATTCAAACCAATGTGATACAAGGTTTGGGCGATATATAGCATGAGATTTTTCTACATCTGACAAAATTAACCAAACAGAATTATTTAAAATATTGCTATGTAAACATGACAATAACTGAATGTAGCTTACTTCTGGAGGCATCTGTGCTACTTTCTGAAGAAATAGTTTTTCCAATGTTTGTGCCATAAGAGTAATATCCTGGAATAAAATAAAATATATTAAAAAGTTATATGATTAAATCAACAGTTCAACCATTAATTTTATTACAGAACCTTATTTTGATAGCAGTAAATTATCCTGTTCACTAATGAAATGTGAAATTCGATATGAAGTAGATACACTATTAAAACATTTACAACATGCTTCTTTTTCTTCTTTTTTTAAAAAATAACTATCATTGATAAGTTATTTCAATAGCATTATAAAACAGTTTGTTACTTGTTTTTTCCAATATGTAAAAAAATATAAATTTCTCATTAACTGGTTACTATTTCCCACATTAAACCCAATGAATTCTCTAAGTAAAATGGAATCTAAATATCAAATATACTTACATCTCCAGGTTTATTGTACACATAACAGTTGGTAAACATAGTACTGAAATCTTGAATGCAGTCTTTAGCACTGTAATAGTAATTTGTTTCCAATCGCTTTTTTATTGTTCCAAGGTCCATGGGATGTTTGATGATCTTGTAATAGTCCTGCAACGAAATTTATGAATCATCATGTAGGACCAAAATCAAACCATTTAATGTTATACCATTCACTATTTCAATGTGAATTAACCTTACGACTATTGCAGGCAAGACATCTCGCCAAAGGTCACAAAACTGAATCACCCATTCTGATTTATTTAGTGTGTCCCTTTAATACAATTTTCCTGAATCAGCTAACTTGATGGCAATTTTGTTCATTTTATGCACATTGAAAATTGTGAAATAGCCGACGAAACATCTAGTTGCTTTCAGATTTTTTTTCGAGTGGACAAAGTACATGGATTATTAATAATGGATGTTTTGTCAGACAGCTAGCTTTTAATGTATGTAAGTAAAGCCAACTTCACAGATTTTAAAATATATTTTTTGCATTTTGATAGTTTTAACTTGTATAAAATATAATCTGAACATTAAAAAAAAAAACGTCGAAAATAATTTTTACCAATTCAGATATGAAAATTATTTTGTAATTTTACCGTCTAAAATGTTCAGTAACGTATTTGTGCACCTACCAACACCGGTTTTTTGTTTGTTTTTTTACAAAAAAATTATTCAGTAGTCAGGTTAAAATAGTGCATTTTAGCTTCATCTGAGTGGGTGAGCATTTGACAATATATATTAATGGCAATAAATCTTAACCACCTGACTACAACTGCAGGCAATATATCTTGTCAACGTCATTTACTGCTAGTTTTCTGATCACTGGCCATATAATTTCACTGGCTGTTCAAGATCATGTTCTAGCCCAAATACTAATAAAAATATGTAATTTTACTTTTGGTTTATTATATTAACCTGTATTTGACTGGAAACAAGCTCATGCTTGTAAATATGTTATTTATATTCCGCAAATCGAAAGAATTGGTCCCCTATCTGGAAACCCACATTGATAGTTTTCACTTTTAATAAGTTCAATGTTATTGGTTGATGTAAAACTATCAATAAAATAGTAGCACCCTTTCAGCATGTAAACTGTGGCGAAAACAGCAAAATATATTCTTGTCCCGCTCAAATTAGCTCATAACCTAATGTAATCACAAGTAATATGTATTGAGTTGTTAGTATTAGCAAGGAGTAAAGCTGCCATAATAATTTGCACCTAGTCCAATTTCATTAATAAAATCTTGTACATATTTGTCAAAACACTTGTTTACCATCACCATAAAAATTAATAACTGCTTAACAGCATCGCAGTCTATTACATAGTGACTGGCAAATATATGGTCTGCAGCAGGTAAAACCCACTTTGAGCACTCAGGGTGGGGGTGGGGGACTTATTCTCAAATAGGATGCCAGTTTCGTGGAAACCAAGTAAACATATTCATTTGATGTGTGATTACATACACAGGCCATTTTCTTATTAATAAACATAATACACTGGAACCCGCTTAACTGCATACCGTAACTGCCCGATTAAAATATGTTAATATCCCAGCTGTTAAAAGCCGGGATCGTAATATAATCAAGGGAATTAACTCGTCATGAAAAAATAACACAAAATTACAAGAACATTGTGTAATTGTTCTTTAAGAAATAAAACCTCTCACTAGACTTGTGTAAACTGATGGATACTGACATACACACAGTTCTGCTGCTCTCAGTAAACATTTAAGTCAAATGACACGATACTTTAAAAGCTACTGTTATGTGTCGTGAACATCTACTCATTGCCAACAGTAATTTTGATTTGTTTATCGGAAAAGGCAAATGACACGATACTTTAAAAGCTTAAAAGCTCATGATACTTTTGTATCAAATAAAATCATCTTCCAAAGGGAATCTAAATAAAGCTTTTGCTAAGCTTGGGCTTTTATGAGTAATCAAGTAACTTTTTATCAGGACAAGTAAGTTTACAGGGACTACTTATCCCTGGACAAGTGAACATTTCTATTAGTAGTCAGAAGGTTAAGGTAATATTAAATGTTTCCAACTGGTTTTTAGGGGGGAAAATTTGAAGTCAGGAATAATTTGCAATTGGAATCAGCTATACAATATAATTTAAACAATTAGTTTGGTGTGAAAAGGAAGGAAATTGTTATTTAACTATGCACTCAACACATTGGTGTTTGGTTTATATGGCATCAGACATATAGTTAAGGACCATGTAGAGGAAACCCACTGTTGCCACATAGGCTACTTTTTTAAATCGGCAGCAAGGGGTCCTTTATATGCACAATCCCATAGACAGAATAGCACATAGCATGGCCCTTGATATACCAGTCATGAAGTACTGGCTGGATCGAGAGAAAGTCCAATGGGTTCACCATGTGGAATTGATCCTACAACCCACCGCACCACAAGCGAACGTGCACACCACTGAGCTATGTCCCACTCCCCTGGTTTGGCAAGTCAGGTAATGGAAAATAATCAGACTTACATGTAGACCCAGCTTTTCAGAGTCTACAGGACTTTGAAAAGGCCAAGCAAAATGGTGCTTCCACACAGTTTTCATCACCACTTTTGAAAGAAACTGCAGTTGATTTGTAAGCCTTCCAGCTGGTTTCTGTGGCATGGACTTTGCTTGCTCCTCATCTCCAGTAACCTTGACACTGGTACTCTAAAATAAAAAGTAAAATATCGACCTCATTCCATTAGTTATGTTCAAAGAGTACGGCAAATTATTTTCAATTTAATGTGCCCAACATCACAGTAAATGTTAACTTTTTGTTTTAATTACAATTATTGAACATTACAAAATTATATATAAAAAAAATTAAAGTAAAATAAGGATTCTGTAACAATGTGTTTTTCAACATCCAAAATGAACAAATACAAAAATTATACAGAAAATAAATGGGAAAAAAAAGATACAACTCATCTAGCTTTTGTCTGACAGTGGTTGAAAACATTATCGCTAGTCATTGCCTACTGCAGAATTGGCACACTTGCACCTCCTAACCACGGGGAAAATGCAGGGTTGGAAAAACTTGTGCCCGGACGCCCAGGGCTACCAGATTTCGGTACCGGGCAACCAGTTTTACCCATGATGTATGCCCGGCGGACTACCCAATTTTTTTAATTTATAAAAACAAAAAAATCTAACCAACTATGTTATCTAAGCAACTTGGGAATCTATTATTTTAATACCATAGTACTACCTGAATCATTTATTTTGTGTAATAATTTTAAAAACATTGTTCTGTTTAAAGTTGTCAACAAGTTCTGCTTTAATAGCATGGACAAATGCACTCAGTCCCCCCCAATTCCGAGAACTGGCACATGGTTAATTAGGTCACATAAGAGGTCACCAAAAAACAACACACTTGTGCATAATCTGAAGTTTTTGGAAGCACAAAATGCAGACATCTTGGTAAATGTTAAAACACTGGCAAAACGATCTTTATTTTAATACTTGCACAAGAACTGATGACTTATAATTATTTAACTTCCTGCTCAGAACACCGTCTGTGTGACCTCAGAAACAATGGGAACGAGGCTAACATAACGAATATTAATTACTTTACAAAACCTGTTTTGTTGTACTTTCATGTGCAGCAGAATACAGAGGTTGCTCAAAATAGAATGGACAAAATTCCACAGACAATAATGGTGACAGTGATGTTTTTGTTTATGAAACGAAGTTTTGTACACAACTTAATAATATGAATGTTTGTCATCACTTCGTAATGTTACAGTTAACTTCACAGCACCTTGGGGTCGACTTTTAAGTGGGTCAAAAAAAAAATTGCTGGTTTTAATGCCAAAGAAAGAGGGTCAACTTACAGAGACTTGAGACGAAGATATAGGCGTATGGTAGTAGAAGTATATAAATATTTTGGGGCTACCAATAAATCAAAACTTTTGTCCAACCCTGGAAAATGGCTTTGAGCGACAAGGGAAATACTGTATTAAATAATATGTTGTATTAGAATGTATGTCTATGCAACACTGAAGGTACACTCTGTATGTCCTAGCTATGAAGGGGTTAGTAAAATAACTAAAAAAAGCAGAAGTATTTTATCAAGTAAACATAATGATGCACTCAACACATTTTTATTAATGGTTATATTGATATCAGAAACTTTTTTTTAATTTAAAATATCTAGTAGCATACTGACATAAATCATCCCATACTGACCCACTATCGGGCACTTTCATGCCTTGGCCAACATGGCACATTAGTCAAGTTGTTCAAATTCCTTCTTTCGCGAGGAAACAAATTCACTACGATTTTTTCCCCCCGTTTAAAAAAAAATACAAAAAAATACATGTACAATTATTTTTTATAGATATATTGACACTATAACCGCTGTGACAAGTCTTTTTTCTTTTTCTAAACACAAACATACTTACACTGCTAGTATCACCAGTGTCCGGATTACTGGAACTTTCATTAGCAAGATCTCCATTAGACCTGCAAAAACACAAATATTAAAAAAATTAATTTTCATAATCCAGATGCAAAAGCCAGTCTGCAACTTAAGGCTCCATTTTAGAATCAATTTATTTAAACTATACTATCAGATCAATAAAACGGCACCCAATTCATATTCAATAAAACAAATGTTAGAAATGTAAAATGGACATTAACGTTACTCCCACCCACATCAACGATCACATTTCTCACCATGTATGAACTTCAGTGGAACCCTTCTTCATTTTCACAAAGTAATTGCTGGTACCAATTATCTGTTGAATCTGAATAAAGCAAAACTGATTTATAAAAAATGTTTTTGAAATGTCACTTTAGATACGCCTTCAGAGCAAACTGCCTTTCTGCAAATACATGTACATAAATGTATCTAACATGCACTGGTCAACCATGTACAAACTATATACTGCTTTGCTTGTGAACACTTGTAGAGAAATCAAACTAGGTAGTAATTCAAATAATTTATTACTGGTTTAAATCAAAATCATAAGTAACCTTAATGTACCCATAGGGCTACAGCATTTCAACATGATGTAGTTAAGTCACTTTAGTGGCACCTTTCCGAAATATTAAAATCTAAAGTTTGAATTTCATTAACCTTCTGACTACTGAATTATTTTTTGTAAAAAAACGGTGTTAGTAGGTGCACAAATACAACGTTTTCGCTTATTTACTGAATAATTTTTTTTAGGTAAAAATATAAAATAATGTTCTTATGTGAATTTATACAAAAAAATTTCATGTTTAAATAACATTTTATACGAGTTAATTTTTTTTCGTGTACAACATAAACTAATGACATTGAAACTTATCTTTCCAGTGCACCAATGAGATTCACTGTAAAGATATAATCCGACGCCATGTCACAGAAATTCCAGTGATCACTGCGTCTCGCAAACGAGCTCTTATCGCTTCGGGAAAAGTCCGACGTTTGCGTAGCTTGACGTCTTCACCAACTTTCTCGCGTTCATCCAGTCCAGGAAGTACACCAAGAAATTTGTCTCCAAATTTGGACTTCTCGTCTCAAAAACCATCGGTTCGTCAGCTCCTTATTCCTTCACCAAAGATAGACACTGAATTCGAGCCCATTGGCAAACCTGACACTGAAATTGCATCCTTTTGCAACACTCACAGAAAAGATAAATCACAGGTGGATAACGGTTGTTTCAGTTTTGAGCAGTTGCTGCTAACTGGTAAAGGATCGTTTGATGAGATTCTTGGCATGGATTTAGATAGGGAGGTGGCAGATATCATTTCTGGTCCCAGTAGTGCTAATACTAATCTAGGTGCAGCTTCTTTCATTAATGGCGGAAACATGAGTGATAACGTGACAAACATGGATACAATTGATTCGAATGTGTCCGACGTGACAGTGCTGACCTGTGGCAGTACTAGTTCTGGGGACATGGGCAATGGCTCAAACGTCGAGTGTACTGATTCCACTGTTAACAGTAACTCGCTCCAGTCAGCAGACACAGCAGTGGATAATGTGACATCGATGTCAGCTGATCAATCTCTCATACAGACAAACAATTCAAATTCCCAGTTCGTTCAGGACGGAACTTTCAATATTCAGAGTGAAAGCGAATCGTCTATGGATATTTCCAGTGTCGAGGTTCCTCAGGAAATGATAAGCTCCAGTGTAGAAGAATCAGTTACTGTTGACCCAAGTGAATCGGGAAATGCAGCTCAATATCAGAGTGACTTGAGTGGTTCTGTTGTAGAATCCACTGCTGATGTGGAGAATTATCCTGTTTTAGCTGATACCCACAGCTATGAAATGTCCACTGGGGGTAGCCTTGAATCGGCTGAAATGCCAAGTACAGGACATAATTCTGATATGGTGATGGGGAACGTTGCAGATTCGCAAAGTGCTTTGCTAGGTCAGTCCGAGGCTACAGTCGCAAATGACACTGTTCCCCAAGAGTACATGAGCTTGACGTACAGTGACAGTTCTAATCAAGAGTGCGACACAATGAATAGTGAGCAGATGAGTTACGAAGAAACTCAGACCATGATATCGGACTCCAATACAGTAGGCGAGTCGCAGAATATTGTGACATCTACTGCCGATTCTGTTGAAGGTACAAATATAGGAGATGGTATGACTTTTGAGGCTCTTAGTGGAAACCAGGAAAACATCACTGTTGCAGATGCTAGTGCTGAATTAGTTGAGCAGGGTGAAGTGGCTAGCACAGATGTCGGAGACGAAAACCAAACTGTTCTGAATAACAGCAGTACACTGATAAAACAAATTCAAGATCAGGATGTTAGTGGGGATATGAAAGAATATGCAACCACTGAGACCGTGGAAGACGCTACAGGCAATTACCAAGCTGATGGCAGTGATAATGTGGAAAGTGCAGCCCCGTCTGCCAATGATCCACAGCTGTATGTGACAGAAAGTTCCGTGGAGAATGTTGGGTTCATCGAATCTGACCACGTTACCACAGCCGAGATGAACGATCAGTTTTTCTCTGCCATGACAAATATGACCGAGGCAGAAGCTGAGGTTCAGGGAGGCTTTGTAGAAGGCAGCAATCCTGAAAGTGGTGTGGGAGCAGCAATCAGCTGTGAGGAACAAACAGTAGTAGATTCAAGTGAAGCTTTAGCTCAAGAAGCAGATGGCGATGTTTCTACGGGAGTGACTCGAGAACAGACACCAGGTGATGGTGGTCTAGATGGAAATGTGATTCACGGTGAGATGGCGGTGCAAGAAGGTGTTACTACTGCAGAAAATGTGGTTTCTGAAGGTGGAGAAATGACAGCTGTAAATGCAGATCAGCTAACACTGGAAAGTGGTGTGGTGACAGAAAGTGGCGAAATGATGGCTGTGACTGCAGATCAGCTGACAATGCAAAGCAGTGTGGTCACAGAAAGTGGTCAGATGACTGCTATGGCAGCAGATCAGCCAACAGTGGAGGGCAATGTGGTTTCTGGGAATGAAATGGAGACCATGCAAATGATGGCTCAACAAGTGGAACAGCCGGCTGGGATGGCCCAGGCAGACACGAGCTCATTTGATGGAGAAGGGGTCGTTGATTCCAGCCAGTTGCCACAGCAGTGTGTTATCATGTCTCAGGCATCAGGCGAAACTCTAGTCAGTACTGAAAGTGAAGCTGTGGCTCAGACAACTGCTGTGGATTCGGCACACTTCACTACAGAGCATGGGACAGTTGGTGCCAGTCACATGACAATGGAAGGTGTTGCAGAAAGTGTATCCTATGTTAGTCAGTCAACAGCTGCACCAGCTTCGGACTTCAGTTTCGACACGGCTAACCAGGAACAGAATCGAGCAGAAATGATGTCCGGTGTTCAGGTTGAAAAAGGTTTCATTGTGGAAGGACAGACTCCGACGGCCACAGTCGTATCATTAACTGGTTCTGATGCTTCAGGCGTGTCCAGTTCTTTTGTAGCCTCTGGAGCAAGCATTTCTGCTGAAACACAAATAACTAAAGAAAGTATTCACACAGCAGCAAGTTATCCACGTGAAGTACATACAAATACTGTCGCTGCGTCGAAAACAAAGGTCTCCCAGTTGCCTCCGAAATCCAGCAGCACGGGTAATTCTATGTCCTTCCAAGATGTCTTCATGCAGGCTATAGCACAAAAATCGGGTGTTCCCATTACTAAGGAACTAAAGTCTACCCCAAAAAGTCCAAAGGTAGAAACGTACCGACAGTCGGCAGTGGAAACTGCTAATGCTCTGGTGGAGCTGGGCAACCTTCCTGGGAAGACTGCCACTGTTGTGAGTGGCACAGCACTACAGAACACTGGTGTGATGGCCACACAGACCCTGACTACAGCTGCAATGGAGGCCGGGGTCACTGATCAGCAGGCGGCAGCGCTCGGTCAGGCCGAGACGTCAGAATCACTTGCCTTCCAGATGCTGACAGCCGGGCTCGCTCCACAGTTCCCCTTCACTGCAGCCAAAGGCGATGAGACGGAAAACGTAACCGAGGCAACCCAGACGCCAATAGTTGGGCAGGTGTCTGGTCCAGTTGCTATGGAAACTGGTACGGGTGAGTCTGTTTCTACTGATATTCTTCAACAGTCGATGGACGCAATAACGCTGACGCCAGAGCAGTTACAGCAGTTGTCAATTTCTTCGAATAATGCTGCCACGGTTCCGACTGAGAGTGGAGCGGCTGTGGGAGAAGGTGGTGTGGTGGAGGCAAGTGCCGGCCAGGTGTACCAGATCCAGACGTCAGCGGGTGCCTCAGACCAGCTCACACAGAACATCCTGTCTCAGATGATGCAGCAGGGCCAGCTGTCGGAGTCTGGCAGGATAGTCAGCCAGCAGACCATCTCCAAAGAACTGCTGGAAAAGATAACCGCCCAGTGTGGCATAGGAACATCAGGCAAGACACTGATTGTGCAGGGGCCGGGTAAGTCAGTCATGCAGGCGGTGTCGGTCACCCAGCAGGGAATAAACTCGAGTGAAGCTGTGATGCTGCCAGGATCGGTGTCCGCTTCATCATCACTTGCCGCTGCAGGCTTGTTGAGCACCTCCACGCTGGTTCCACCCATCACCAGCGTCGTCGACAGCGAGATGATCATAGCCAACCTGCTGCTGAGCGCCATAGCAGACGGGGGGCAGCAGGACGAGGTCCAGATTCCGGAGGGGGTGCTGGTGAACGTGCTGCTGCAGTGGCAGAACAAGGACGCCATGTGCTGGCTGGACGTGGTGATGTGTCTCCTGTGTAACAGCTTCACAATGCAGCAGCGAATCAACAGCGACACTGAGGGACATCTACAAGCCACTCTTCTCATGACTTTGATGAAGGCGTACCACCAGGCTCAGGACATTGTTCAGAAACTTTCTGTCATGAAGCTGTCTGCTAACGAAGATGGATCTGGCATCATAAATGGAGGAACTGCTACTGAAGATGTATTCTCTGCCGGTGGCGATAGTAGCGGGGTAAACGGAAAACCAAAGAAGCTGGCTGCAGAGCTGGCTAAGAAAGTCATGGAGCAACTCACAGAAGCTGCAACAGTTTTGGACGACATCCGCGAAAAGATGTGGGACGCAATGCAGCCGAGACTGCGCTGTGAGCGAGGCAAAAACGACAGCACGGTGATCGCTCTGCCATTGCTGGTGCGCGACAACGCCACGCTGAAAGACATGTTCCGCATGGAGTACAGCTTCTCGTTTGTGTGTGACAAGTGCCAGTACACCCAGCTCGACCACCACTCGAAGATACTGCCCTCCTTCCCCACAGTGTCGGCCGACTTCAACATGACCGAGCCGAGTTTCATGAGGAAGTGCTTCGAGTGCAGCGAGCCAAACCAGAGGATGAGGATGCAGTATAAGAGGTGAGCAGTAAATTTTAATTGAGAAAAACAAACCCAATTAACTTTAATAATTAATTTAATGATGCATTTAGTACATTTTTGGTAATGGTTATACTGTTTGCAGAAACGTTTTAATATTTAAAAAACACTAGTGGCTAGTTTTTGAAGGTCTTTAAAAGTTTTGGAAAATGACCTTCCAATTTTAAAATAATAAAAATACCCAATGTACTGTGGAAAGAATTTGAAAATTAAAATTGAATGAACCCTGTATATGGATACTGGTTAAATCAGAATGTGTTTGTATTTGTTAGTGTAAGGGCATAGGGATGCAGGCGTTTTATGGATATGTGTAATGGTTTTAATAAGCTTTAATTTTATAGTTTTCTTGTAGTCTTTAAAATTATTATTCTGTGCATTAAAAAAAAAAATTTTGGAAATAGCTCATTGATACATACAAGTACTATATTCATAAACTTATAAATTGCTGGGTTTAAAAAAATTATTATTGATGTTATTTTTATTGTTGGAAGGAGCTCATTTTGTTTCTGCCTTTTTCAGCCTGCCTGACATTCTGTTGCTGCATTTCACTCAGGGGATTCCCCACAACAACTTCAAAGAGCTGGAGTTCGAGTTCGAAGGTCAATACACAGTGACTGGGGTCGTCCAGTACAAGAACAACCCTGACCACTTTGTCACCTACATCAGAAATGGGCTTGGTATGTAATCAAGTTGTACATTTTGTATAATGATAGTTGTAAGTAATCTAGGTTTTGTCTAGAGTGCTGATCCAGGACTGGGGAGTCACTCTACAAAGTATGGCTGCCTCGAGGGTTAAAAAGTAGAAATAAGATTTAGGAGAAATGATTTCTTAAATGTAAATTAAAGATAGATATGTAGGCCAGCAATTTTTTTATAAATTAATTTATTAAATTATACATAGTAGTATTAAATTCTTAATAGATTCTTTTATTGACTAAACTAAAATAATCATGTTTAAAAAATAATTGTAATAATTTAATTTAAAACAATTTTCTCATCATTTCTCATTTCAGAGGACCAATGGCTGGAGTATGATGACCTCAAGTCAACACTGTGCCAGTTCAAGGCCATGACCCCGTGTATTCCCCCCGACCAGATCCACATTGTTATGTGGGAGAAGAACTTGACGAGTGAGTCGTCACGGCCACGCATGAACACTGTTCTCTCAGAACTGCTCACGTCAGACTTCATGCCGGTCCCCCTCATCCCAGTCCCTGGAATGCCACCCAGCTCTTTGGCTGGTCTCGGGACTGTCATAACTGCTCCCAATGTAGCTATTCTCAAACGTGGACCTAAGAGAAAAGTCGAAGTTAGTCTTGGTTCGCAGCTGGTGACAAATGTGACGACAAATGTCACAGGAAATTTTACATCCTCGGTGGGAAAGGTGAATCTTCCATCTTTGGAGCAGATGTTGCCAGGAATGAATCCTGTCACTGTTACTTCTGGGTTGGAAACGTCGGCATCCATTATCCAGATCTCATCACCAAGCCAAGTAGTGCAGACGAAGACAATTGGAACTATAACAGGATCAAATGACTCCAATCAACCGTCGCGGAAAGTAAAAGTTTTCATCATGAAGCCTGGATCAGGTGTTACCGGAACTAATACATACAATGCTGAGAACATGAGGAATATTCTTCAGGCCAATCAGAACATAGTGCTGCCGCAGGAAATGTCTGCTGGCAGGGGTAGAGGCCGGGGACGTGGCAGAGGGAGGGGCCAACAAAAACCAACAGTGGTGGGCAGCAAGTCTAAGATGTACGTTGTTAACATGGGCAAGCCGAAGACAGGCCCATCAGGCGTGGTGACCAGCCGGCCAGATATTGAGACAGAGGCCGCAGTTTCTGGTCTGGTGTCGAGTGCGTTTGAAACTGACCAGCAAGTGTTGAATGATGGGAACATCCAGCCTGGAATGACCCCTGCCGGCAGTGGAGCTCAGATTATCGTGCGCAAATTAGACTCGCAGAACCGAACGGTCGGCCGACAGGTGAACATCTCCAACGTGGCCACGACAAACAAAAATGGCGACAGCGTCATCAGCGCAGAGCTCCTGCAGCATCTAATAAAGAATAAAATAATCCCACAGAGCAGCGACCCCAATTCTAAAATCGTTATCAGCATTGTTAAGAAACCGACGGATGGAGGGCCTACGAAGAAAGTTGTGTCGAGTCGTGGTACTGGTAGCTACACAATCAGTCAGGGAACATCTCTGTTGAAAACTGATGGGAACACAACTGTTGTCAGCAATTCTTCATCTTCCACTGCAAATCCTTTGCAGTACATCACTGTGAAAATGTCCGATGGCAAGTTTTCAATGATAAAGAACCCAGCCAGCGGAACTGGTATGCAGAACATTCAGACTTTCACCAAGTCTGTTGGGCGTGGAAGTAAAGCTACTGCCACTGCAACCAGCCTGCTGCAGTTGAGTCAGAACATAAGGGAGGCAACTCCAGGTCAAGATGGCGCAGTGTCAATCCTGCCAGGAACATCTTTATTGAATCCTCCACAGACAACTCAATGCATCACCCAAGAATCTTTAGACAGTCTTGCCCAGCAGTTTGTTACTGGTGGGGCGGATGTGTTCTCAGCACTAAACGATCCTAACGCCCAACCAGGTGAAATTGTCGGTGATGGTAATGTGGCGATGGATACACTACCAGTGACGTCAGGGTATCAGGTGGCAGACGAAGGCGTTGGTACTATGCCAGGCGTTGTTGAAGAGACTGCACCTGTGAGTGAGGAAAGTGAAATCCCTATCTATTCTGGTTTGGATCCCATCGGTTTTGATGCAGTTCAGCAGTCGGATACATCTGCATTTATGACTTTGGCTGAGACTCCTCCGGTAGAAGTGGTTAACCCACCGTCTGGAGATAAAGCCCAATACTTTCTGAAAGCCATAACTCAGAAGTTGAGCACTACAATTCTGTCAGAAAATTCTCCTGCAGTCAAACAGGCAGCCGCAGCTGTGGAGTCTGATGTGGCTCAGAGTGTAGAGGTTCCAATTGAGCAAGCACCAACTTC
>JAUTBW010161672.1:0-12823 GCA_032361425.1 Peltospira smaragdina | reverse complement strand
GTTAATTGTTATTTGTCTGGGCAGAGCTTCGACAAATACAGATTAACTAATACTCGGTTGATATTTTTCATAGTATAAAAAAAAATAATAATAATAATAAAAAAAAAAAAATATATATATATATATATATATATATATAATAAAAAATTTAACAAAAAAAAGAGAAAAAAATCAAAAACTTATAAAACATACATATTTAATTATATGTATAAACATTATGCAAAGTATGTTACAGTAGAACTTAAAACTATCCAAATGTTTTCTCAGCATAGTGTCTCTAAAATAAAATTTTTAAACATGATAATGAGATTCAAGTAGAAAATAAACATTTTAAAACATTTTAAAACAATCATACATGTATGTATAACATACAACTACAAGTCTCAAATATTTTCATATTTGCCATGCAGAGAACACCACTGTAATTACTGACAGCAATTACATATTTTGTTAACAGGATGTTGAAATATCTATGCCCCATGTGATGATTTTCATCATATTTAATGACTATGGGAGTGATTCTAATAACATGAATGTCATTCACAGATAGATGTTTTAACCACAAAACAGAATGAAAACTTCAACAAAAGAATTTAACAATAAAATATTTTAAATTGTAATATTGGTAAATCTATTTTGCACAGCTTTATACATTGTGTTTTTAAAACATTTGAAAGTTTTATATTGATAATTTACATAGAGAATAATTAGTTAATGACGGTTGATATCAGTTTTATCCTGTGAAGAATGGTTAATCACCCCTCATCCTGAACAGGATAAAGCCAACATCAAGTGTCATTAACAGGTTATTATCTTTATCCTGCAACCCAACACATTTTGGAGTGGATAAGTATTTTATCACTGTTTTTAGCAAATTTGTATGAAAAGTTTTCATAAACAAACTTTTCTGTGATGTCAGAGCAGTTCACTTTGTGTGTGTGTTCGTGATGTCAAAGTCATAATCTGCTAGTATACGTTTATGACTGCTTTAATCAGTCATCATAACATGCCAACAGAAACACTGGTTGCAGGATAAATACCCAACAGCCAATCTGTTCTTCAAGCTGGGGTGTTTTTAAACATTAATTCATTTTCTTTCTGTCTTTCTTTCATTTGTTCTTTCATTTATTGTTACTAAGATGATGAACTTCATGATTTAATGACTTCACAGTTTTAACAGATTCATAAAAAATATAGCATTCAGTATTACAAATAACAAAATATATTTGAACTATAAAATGTAAATGAATTCGTATATGATTGTGAAAGTCAAATTAATGCAATGAACAGCATAAAGACACATAATTATACCTTCAATTTAGGGCATAATTATTAAACAACAGTTTATACCAAATCATGCCAGAAATGTTACCATTGGTATATGACATCAAACATTTTGTTAAGAACTGTTGCAATCTGCTGTACAAATTTCAGATTTCACAACACAATTCCGAATTAATCCTTTAATACAAAATTCACAAATCCTGCTACATGACACCTGTAACATGTGGAATTCGTATTTTTGTGTCTTTTTAAATACATACCCTTCCACAATTATTAACGATTCATCAAATACTTTTACATGAAATGTTTCACATCACAAGACAGTAAAAAAATATCACTTCTAAAAAGCTTCAAAATTAGTTTACTTCCATGTTTAGAAATGCAAGTCTTCAACACAAACTGGCAATTCCATTGTAACTGGATTCCATTATTTGATTCACCATTATTTTGCTTCCATTTTTACAAATTGAAATGTTTTCAGTGGAAATTGTCAGTCCTGAAATTCAAAACTCTTCAACCTAAACTGTTAATTTTTATTTGACTAGATCCAATACTGATTTACAATTCTTTACTTCCACTTTTACAAATTCAAATATCTTCAACATAAACTGGCATTTTTGTTGTAGCTGGATTCAAACACATTAATCTTCACTGTTTTACTTCCACTTTTAGAAATTCATGTCTTTCAACATGAACTGTCAGTCGTATTTAAACAGAATCCCAACACTTGATTTATACACTTTTACTTTCACGTTTAGAAATTCACGTCTTCAACAAAAACTATCAGTCCTTCAACAGTCTTCAACATTAACTTCCAATTCTGTTTTAACTGGAATCTAACGCTTTATTTCCACTTTTAGGAATGCAAGTGTCTTCAACATAAACTGGCAATCCTGCTGTAACTAGATTTCAACACTTTCTCTTCCACAAACTGAAAAGTTTTCAACATAAACTGTCAGTCATCTTGTTGTAGCTAGTTTCCATTATTTTTACTTTCACTTTTACAAACTGAAAGGTCTTCAACATAAACTGGCAGTCCTGCTGTAACTGGATTTCAACATTTTCTCTTCAACAAACTGAAAAGTCTTCAACATAAACTGTCAGTCGTCTTGTCGTAGCTAGTTTCCATTATTTTTACTTTCACTTTTACAAACTGAAAGGTCTTCAACACAAACTGTTCTTCATGCTGTGGCTGTATTCCGTCACTTGACTCTGTCCCATCTCCAGATGGTGGAGTCGTCGCACACGGCCAGAAGAATGTTTCCGTCCTTGGACAACGCCGTCTGTCTGATCGGAGTTGAACACTTCACGTGAGACAGCTTCGTGAATCTGAAACAGACAGAAATAAAGGTTTCATTTAATGATGTGTTCAATACATTTAAAAAAAAAAAATTATATATTTTTTTAACAATGCACTCAACACAGCTGTTGCTCTACCAGTCCATAACTATTGTAAGTAACAGAAAGTAATAAACTGTTAGCTAAAAGAAGAAGAAGTGTTTAAATTTTTTAATGATGCATTCAACACATTTTATTTACAGTTATACTGGCATCGGATATATGGCCAAGGACCATTTTGATAGTGAGGAAGGAAACCCGCTGCCGCCACATAGGCTATTCTTTCATTATCAGCAGCAAGGGGTCTTTTATATGCACTATCCCATAGACAGGATAGCACATACCATGGCCTTTGTTAATCCAGTTGTGGAGCAATGGGTGGAATGAGACATAGCCAATGAGTCCATCAGGCAGGAATCAATCTGAAAAGCAACCACGCCATAAGAGGACGCTCTGCCACTGAGCTTCATCCTGCTCTTCACTGTTGTGAGTAACAGAAAGTAATAAACTGTTCGCTGAATAATCTGAGAAATCTGTAATAAAGGGCTTTCTCACTCTGTGATGTACTGCACCGACGTGGAGCTACAGAAATAAGACCACATGATTCGATCATGTGCTACAAGTGAGTACGACAAAAAAAAAAAGGTTAAAACTTTGGGTATTTTAACAAGAATCCAACTACTATTCATAAGAATCCAGTGAATCCAAATTGTGGTGAATGATCCACATTTTTACTGTACATTTTTCACTAGTGGTTATAAAGTCTTCTCCAAGATTTATCAGTAGCTGGTCTCAAGAATTAGGCAAAACAAATTTTGTAATACACCCCAATTTTTCGTCGATTTTAAAAGTGAATTTTAAAAATATGTCATGCAGTTCTGTGTGGATTCAGATGTTTAACTTTTACGGGAGTCTTGAGGCAAATCTGATTCGGAGATTTGTGCAATAACCCCTGAATCACATAACGAGTATGCCGCTTTAATTCTGCACTGACCGTGACTGTGTGGGGTCGTCCACGTCCAGGTCCCACACAAAGATTCGTCCAACCTGGTTCCCCAGTGCCATTATCTGTGAAAACAGAAACATCTCGTTAAACATAAATCAAGACAAATTTCTTTTTGTTTCATTTTCCATTTTTAAATAACGTTTTCTTTACTGTATGCTTTTTTTTTCTGTTATTCGCGGTAATCAACTCACCTTCTGAGAGAAGTCTAGACAGAAGCGCATGTACCAAATCTCACACTCGCGGTAGTCGAAGCGGTGCAGGATCGTCACGGTGCTGTCGGTCGGAGACTTCTCGTCCTGCTCCATCGTGCCAGGTTTCCAACACACGATGCAGTTCTCACACGACTGAAGAAACACAAAATAGTTAACATGAGAAATTTTTTATTTTTTAAAACATAACTACAGAAATAAAAACTATTTTAAACACATGATGCAGTTCTCACACAACTGAAGAAACAGAAAATAGTTTAAACACGAGAAAAATTTAATTAAAAAAAACACAACTAGAGAAATTAAAAACTATTTTAAACACCTGATGCAGTTCTCACACAACTGGAAAAATATAAAATAGTTTAAAGGTACTGTGTCCGGAATATTTTATTAACCATTTAGACTTAGTTAATCACATAACTAGAGAAATTACAAACTATTATACACACACAATGCAGTTCTCACATGACTTGAGGAAGCTGTAAAAGTACACAGTCTGATGATGTATATAATCCAATGAAATTCAGCCCAAAGGTGTTTGAAAAGGTGATCTAAACATTCAAACAAGTCCAAGTCCTACATGGCTATGAAGTAAAAGTGATTATCTTCTGTTTATTGCTTACCTTGGACAAGACAAATTTGCCAAGCCACCGAACACAGTCAACATAATTACGGTGAATGTCTCGCGTGGAAAAGTCAGGAAAATGATTGCACACTGTAGGAAACGGGCTGGGAAATAAAAATAAAACTTTGTCATTAAGTTTCAAACATATCCCAATACACTTACTCATTGTTTTTTTTACAAGACAGTACGTGTCAGAAAATACACATATATACTTTCTCTTGCTGTACAGAATTATACGTGTGTCATTAAATTTAAAACATATACATATACACATACACACTGGGTTTTTTTCAGGACTATACAATGTCAAAAAATCTTTTTTTAAATACACAAATACACACTTACTTGTTCTTTGAAGGCTAAATATGCAATAAATTTAAAATGTACACAGATATACACTCATTTGATTGTACGTGTGACTACATTTAAAACATACACAGACACACTCACTCAGTGTTCTTTTCAGTATTGTGCATGTCATTAAATATAAAACACACACAGATACACACTTACTCGTTATTCTTTGCAGGGTTGTACGTGTATGAATCGACCACAGCTTTACGGAACATGTCCGTGTTGATCTTCCATACTTTGAGCGAGTGGTCCATCCCACACGACACGATTCTAGAGCCATCGATGTTGAAATCCTGATCACAGAGAAACAGCGAATTTAGTTCAAATAATTAAACAATTCAAGTCTTTGATGTAGCTCACAAATAAGCGGCAAATTTATTACAAATATTTAAATCATTTTAAATGGTTCAAAGATTTTTCTAAAAATTACTTGCAGTACGGTGAAATTAAACAAAATTACACAATTCTAGGAGTTGAAAGCCTGTACATAAATAAAAAGTAAATTTATTTTAATAATTTGTGTTTAATGATGCACTCAATACATTTATATTAATGGTTATATCTGCTTCAGAAGTATTTTAATTAGAAATGTCTCTAGTGGCTCACTGACACAGTTCAAGCTCAGATCGAGTGCGTGTCAGGCTGGCATTTTCATTATTAGGCTCTTGAAATGGCTGAATGAGGGTAGTAAGCTTAGGTGGTGTAGCAAGATTAGCAGGCTCAATAGATACAGGTGAGGTAACGACGTACTGCACTGAGGACCTCGTCTCTGTGTCCGTCCACTCCTCCGAGGATCATCACACACACGTCCGTCTTCACGTTCCACACACGCAGGGTGTGGTCTGAAATATACAACACATGATCATCACACACACGTCCGTCTTCACGTTCCACACACGCAGGGTGTGGTCTGAAATATACAACACATGATGTCAACACACACAAGTCCGTCTTCACATTCCACACACGCAGGGTGTGGTCTGAAATATACCAAAAAAATTATGTTGTCACCTGTACAAGTTAATTAGAGAATAATCAACAACCATAAGAGGAATTGTGGTAGTTAACACAAGTATCTTGTGCTTTAGGCTTTTGTGCTTTATGTGTGGTGTTCTCAACAGATCTGCTTTCTATTTGAACCTGTCATGGCATAATTTGTACAGAAAAAGAAATGGTCAGCAGTTATTGCTAATCATGTTGTGATTTTATTAGCACATCTGTAAATTAGGTTAGCAGTTTCAAAGGAAGGAAGGTATGGACAGCACAGTGACTAGCCTACCTTCAGAGCCCATGAGATTTTGTCATCTACATATTTTTAGGATGTATATTCTAAGCAATAAGATATACCTTGGTCATTTTGCTATAACTGCAAAAACACATATAGAGTAGGCCTGTTTTGTTCACAATAACGGAATTCATAGTGTGAAACTGATTCACAAGTGAGCCAGAATGACTAGCATACAAAATATCTGCTGCCTGTGTGTTTTTGTTAACATTTATACAGCTAGCAGTCTTCTTCTTTCAGGTATCTTCTGAAAATGGTTAAACAGATTTCAAAATAAATAAAAACAAATACCTTTGCTGACTGACATAAGAAGGTTGCGATCCCTAGGATGAAACTTCAGTTCATTTACGGCATTACCGTGTCCTATAAAATGCTGCAAATAAATCAGGTATTTACTTTTCTTGTTAAAAATCAATACATATTACACATTTGGGAAATTAACAGAATTATTGTTGTTAATGTTAATGGCTAATTTCAACTCTGCTACAAAGGATCCAACTACTGTACTGACTCTACACTGTACCGGTGACATAAGATAGCCCACTGCGCTGATGAGTTTCCAACAATGACGAGATAGCCCACTATAACAATGACTTCATGAAACTGCCCACTGACCTGGTGAATTTTAAACCAACTACTGTTATCTAACAGTGACTTCATGAGATTGCCCAGTGACTCCACATGATAGCCCATACTTTGATGGACTGCAGAGTCAGTGGGCTAATGAGTTTTAAATCCAACTTCTATACATAAATGACTCCACAAGATAGTCCAATGACTCCACAAGATAGCCCAATGACTCCACAAGATAGCCCCCATTGACTCCACAACATAGCACAATAACTCCACAAGACAGCCCATTGACTCCACAAGATAGCCCACTGATTCAACAAAATAGCCCACTGACTACACGAGAGACCAAAGACTCACAAGATAACCTAACTACTTCATCAGATAGCCCAATAACTCCACAAGATAACCCACTGATTCCAATAAATAGTCCACCACCGTGACAGATTACAAGTCAGCTGGGTTGATCAGTTTTCAACCCAATTACTGTTTATAAATGACTGCACTAGATAGTCCAATGACTCCACGAAACGGCCCAAAGACTGTATGAGACAGCCTAATGATTCCATGAGATAGCCCACTATAACAGTGACTTCATAACAGCCCAAAGACTCTATGAGACAGCCTAATGATTCCATGAAATAACCCACTATAACAGTGACTTCACCAACAGCCAAAAGACTCCACAAGATAGCCCAAAGACTTGAAAAGACAACACATACCTTGATGGACTGCAGGGCCACTGGGCTGATGACACGGATGATGCCGCGGAGTCCGGCGGTAGCTAACAGCGGCTGACCATCCTCGTCCAGCGACCACGCACAGCAGTAGAAGTTCTCCTCCGTCTAGAGTGATGGTCAAGGAATACATAATATACCTGAATTAAAGCTGCAGTGTCTGGAATATTTATATTATTTAGAAGTAGTTCATGTCATCTTTAGATACTCACAGTAAACAGATGGTAAAGTTAGTCTCAGTCTAGAGTCAGGGAATATAGTGTTTTTAATATACATGGATTAAAGCTACAGTGTCTCGAGTATTTATTATTTAAAGCTGATCTACAAAGTCTTTTGAACAGAGTCTCTCTCTCCTCTCTTTCCCTTTCCATCTCTTTAATACTAGGATTAAATTTGCAGTCTGGTATATTTTATTTAGAGATAATGTATACTCACAGTAAACACATGTTAAAATACCTGGAATAAAGCTGCAGTCTGGAATATATCTTTACACATAATAAATATGTGTTAAAGATAGTCTACAGCGTGTTTAAAATATTTTGTTTATAGCTGCAGTTTCTGAAATATTAATGTTCTCTTTTGTCCAGTAAACCCTCTGATGCCACATAGACTACTCTTTTTGATAAGCAGTAAGGGATCTTTTATATGCACTATCCCACAGACAGGACAGTACACACCATGGCCGGAACAAGACATAGTTCAGAAAGAGAGCCTAAGATATTATAAATTGAAGGATACTGATGGATCACTGTAGGCTTGCACCAGTCGGATTTTTCCATTGTCAAGACACTCGTAAATAGTCACCTGTAATACAAAATAGTTATTATTACTCATACAGTTCAACATGTAAAGGTACGTATCAAAGTGTTAATATTTTTTGTTTGGTGATGTACTCAACACATTTGTTTAGTTAATGGTTATTTATGCGTTGGAAAATACGAAGTGGCTACATGACAGGGATCAATCTCAGATCAACCACGTCAGGATGGCGCTTTCACCACTAGGCTGTTGAGGTATCTACAGTGATGCATCCTAATATTAGCCTGAAATTGCTTGGCACATTTGTGAATTTGAAAAAATGGACAACAGGCCTTTCATTTGATCAAATGTAACTTCAAAAGTAATTAGAAATTGGACCATGCATTTTGTATGCGTCCATTATATATAAATAAACAAATAAGTAAAATTTTATGGAAATCTGTTCGGGGTAAGTTACAGTTTAGGACACCTACTCTGTTATAACCAGCAGTAGCAAACAACAAGGGGTCTCCTTCCTGGCAGTTGAGGTTGATCACAACGCCAAATATCGGATGTCCGTGATCCTCCTGAAATGTACACAGAATTAAACTTTTATTTAATGACATACTGAACACATTTTAGTTACAGTTATACAGATATACACAGAAACATTTATTTGACAACACACTCCACATATTTATAGATATACAGAAAAAGTGAGAGAGTGAATGAAAGTTTAACAACACCCCAGCACGAAGATTAATCGGCTATTGGGTCTCAGAAAAAGGTGAGATGTGAATGTACTATACAAGAAATTTTTTAAAATTCAACAATTAAAAAACAGCATATAAGGCTATGAAAAATAGAATTATCACAGTAAAGAAATAATTAAAATGCATTGAAAAAACCAGTTTCTTTTAAGAAACTCAACACAAGAGAGGGGTGGAATTTGAAAGAATCCACCACATCATTTGTACCAAATATATATGTTCTAGTTTTTGCAAGATGACTGCACTCCACCAAAATGTAGCACACTGACAAAAACACATTGACAGTGCTCACACTGAGGTGAAGGATCTTTCTTCAAGATATATGAATGGGTCAAATGTGTATGACTATTGCGGGCATGACAAAAAAACAACCTCATCCTTCCTGCACCACCTGTAGGACTGCCAATCTCCTGGGAGATTGGCTTGACAGTCCTGGGAGACTGGCAGTCCTCTTACAGGTGGTGCAGGAAGTATGAGGTAGTTTTGTGTCGTGCCCGCATTAGAAATAGTTTAATGGGACCACAAGGCCCTGTGTTTATAACACATAAAGTTTAGACAAACAAAGTTCAGACTTTAATGTAATGGGAACACCATTCAAACAGCATTATGTTAAAGTCTAGACTTTTAATTTTATAAGCATGTGGCTTGATGGGAATTATCTTACAACCTAAAATACCATGAGTAAACACCATACTGCTGAACTAAATCCCGTGTTTATAAACCTTAAATGCTGTACTAGTTACCGGCCTCAATGGCATAGTGATCTGAGTTTTTAACAAATCAATGGGTAGGTGTAAGGCCACAACACCCTCTCTCTTTCACTAACCTCTAACATGGGTTAATACTATTACTAGTCACCTGTCATGTATAGACAACTCAGGCTTCTGAGATGTGTGGCCAGGACAGACGTGAGCTATAGCACATAAAACTAGTTTAATTTTTTTTTTAATTTAATGACATGAAAAGTCATAGAAGTCATTCATATAGTTTTACATTAACTTCTGAATGTTACTGAGGCCTAAACTTTAAGTTTTATGGGACCTGGAATAAAAATAAAAAATAATAATAAAGCCTGAAATCCACTCACCTTGAGGTAGTTAGTGCACTTGTACTGCAGCTTGCACTTCTTTTGCAGTTTGCGCCAGGCCCGGCCGTGTCGCCGCGTCCCCAGTGTGGGCGTGGCGCTCCGAGATGACCCCTCCTCACGCGTGCTGGCCGTGCTCGACAAGTCATCCTGCACACAGACAGACAGAGATGACATTTATTTAATGATGAATGCGACACATTTTTAGATAACAGTTATACTGAGGGAGAGAAATGTTTATTTAATGATGCATTTAACTTTCTGACTACTGTAGGTGTGATATCTCGCCCAACGTCACAAAAACCGAGTTGGAAATTGCTGATAGTAGTGTGTCCCTTTAATACGACTTTCCTGCCATTTTGCACCTGGAAACGTCTAGTGCGCAAGCCCAAGCAACAGGATACAGGCCAATGTGTTTATGGTTATGTTGTTGTTGTTTTTTAATATTAAGAAATTTTGATTTAAAAACACAATTTTCTTCGGGTGTTTTCGTTTGACAGTAATGGCGAAACGTCACGATCACTTTGAGGAATTGATAGCTGATCGTTTTATGCATGTTGAAAGTTGTGAAATGGCCGAAAAAACATCGAAGTTTGTTTCAGAAAAAAATTGGAGTCAACAAAGTACATGGATTATTAATAATGGATGATTTGCCGGAGAGCTAGCTTTTAACGTACGTAAGTAAAGCCAACTTCGTTGATTTTTTGTCCAATTTCGATCGTTTTTAACTGGTATAAAATGTTACCTAAACATGAAAAAAAGTTGAAAATATATTTTTTCAAATTCAAAATAAACGAGACGTTATTGTTACAAATAACTGTCGGATGTAGTTATAACAACCTTTTTTTCCATAAATATCAATAATAATGTGTCATTAATTGGGCTCTTTAAACTTCTAACAGGAAAACTGACGCGAGAGTCTCAGTCTCAGAATGACAAGTCGCCAAAATGAAAATGGAGCCTTATCATTATGGGTTATGAGGTGATCTACATTGTTAAACTAAATCATTTAACAATTATACTGTTTTAGGATTTTGTCATATAAGTTATTTTATCAAATTAACACACAAATTACTAGCACCAGTAAAATATACCCATTAAAAACCAGTTAAATTTGTCTTCTTTCGCTAACTCTTTTGTTTATTCAGAAAACGCGATTCTTTGAATTTACATTCCTCCAGATGTGCAAAGCACATCTCCAGAAACAAACGGCCTTACATTTCTTTTATGGTAGGATGGTAGGCCTACTCAGTTATTGTGTGCGTGCCTATATTATATTTTGTTTATTTTAAAAACAAAAGTGTATTAAAAGGTATTTTTAAAATGCATACCGTTTACAAACATGCATTTATACATTTGGCGCGAATGGTAGGTGTAAAAACAACTCAAGACAGGATGTTCTGAATGCGCAAGTTTACCTATAAAACTATTAAATAAGTACCCACCCCCTCCTTCCTTGATCAGAGTCACTACCAGTCATAACCTACCAGAGGCTGAGCCCGTGTGTCTAAAATGCAGAAGTATGTAGACACCTAAATGTGTTTCCCTTCTCCGTTACATAGGCCTATTAATTTTTTACCTAAAACTTTCAAATGGAAAGTATTTAATCTTGTTTTCAAATTTGCGAGAGTTTTATCTTAGTATTCGTTTTCAGCCACGATAAGTCTGTTGATGGCTGGTTATTAAAGTATTAAATATTGATAATATTGCAAGTAGGCTTACATGCAACTTTAAACTATGTTGTGTAATGTCTAGTGGAATGCAAGTGCGGCTCTATGACTATACACGTTTAGTTTTGTATGTATTTATATTTTCATCGATCCCTGTCAGGTAGTCACTGGAGGTTGTTCTATTTAAAATGTTTCCGACACCAATATAACCGTTCATAAAAATGTGTTGAGTACGTCGTTAATCAGTTGAAATAAAATTAAAATGTTTGCCGCTGTTACTCAATAGAAATATAACATTGCTGATTACTGACAATTTGAAAATAAACGAAATACATAATACATTGTTTTACCTGCACCTGAACTAATAACACGTAGGCCTAATATAAACAGATTAGGAGGGTTGTTTAAATGAACAAATCTGACATATTTCCTATGATCTAGCAACTGCTGTTTCTAGAAGAAGAAAAATAGTTGTTACTCCTTAAAAAAAAAAAAAAAAAAATACATAACAGGATTTTTCATTCCAGTACAGTATAAAATGCACTAGGAATTATATACCGTAGCTATAATGCAACCCGTAAACCACATAATATCAACGAAGATATCACATTATCAGGTGTTCATGAAAGGTTAGCACACCCGGCTCGTGTATCACTTATGCAAATTTATTTCGGATAACTGATTTACATTTTATCAAAAATTTATTAAGGTTTCTACATAACATTTATTATTGAAATACTTTAACACTTTGTGCGGTTTTCAACAAGTATTATTGGAAATGTAGGCCTATATAATGATTGAGAAGTCTGTTCAAATGTCAAGATGTAGGCCTACATACTTACATGCATACATACATACATACATACATACATACATACATACATACATACATACATGCATAGGCATACGTGGATAGTTCATTCGTGAATTGTATGATTAGAATTGTCTGATTTAAACATGCCTTTTATTAATCAAAATATACAGTTACTATTTTTTATTTTTTATTTATTTATTTATTTATTTTTTTATATATATATTTTTTAATTTATTTATTTATTTATTTATTTATTTATTTATTTATTATTGTTATTATTATTATTATTATTATTATTATTATTATTATTATTATTATTATTATTATTATTATTATTAT
>JAUTBW010161561.1:0-12826 GCA_032361425.1 Peltospira smaragdina | reverse complement strand
TGTGTGTGTGTGTGTGTGTGTGTGTGTGTGTGTGTGTGTGTGTGTGTGTGTGTGTGTGTGTGTGTGTGTGTGGATATCCCATATCTATCCATGTAATGGATCATGTATATTCCATATAGTGATGTTACTTGGTGGAGGTGCATGCAGTGTGTGTATTGCCTGCGGTGTGTTAGCACTGATTCCTTCCCTCCTACTGTCAGTGTCAGTCTCCGCTACTATACAGGTGGTGCTTTAAACTCTTTATGTTTGTACGTCCCCTTATCCATCATAAACACAGTTAACAAAAGTAAGATTTGCAAGCATAATATGACCTAAATATTAATATACAGTTAACCATCTTTTCAACTCTGACATCTGATGTATACACACGCTATCCTTTTTAATGCTTGAGCCTAAATTAATAAATTGGAGGTTTTGGGGAATTTGAAATTATTATTTATTTATTTGTTTTCTAGCTAGTTAGTTACTTTGTTCATTTGTTCATTCATTCATTAGTTTGTTTGTTATTTATTTAGTTTTTAATACCTAAGATGTAGTGGTATAATTAACCTGTAGGGCTTTTCCAGTTAATTCTGATCAGTGTATTTACTTTTAGTGTTTTGTTATGATCTATTAAATAGCATCTTTTTTAACCTTGTGTGTTTTTTATATATTTTTAAATGCTAGCAGTCTTACCTGCTTTTGGTCTTTAATGTGACAACAAATGATAGAAACTAATTATTTCATATGTAATTGAAAACAAGAATGTCTTAGTTTTTTGTTGATCACTGTTGTTTGTTGTCAGGTCCTGGATGGGGAGAAGTATGACAAGATCCGCGAGTACTTCTGTCTGTTGGGCAGAACCGCAGTCGACATCAGCAGTGCCGAGGTCAGCAGCTTCGAGAAGATTGTGCAGGAGGCGCAAAAGGTAAACACTGGCATACTGTATCATAGGCAGCATGTACAACAGCACTACTTGGTTGTGGTTAGCAAAACCTGTCAGAAGTCACTGTTGCTATTAACTGAGATACAAGACAAAATACTTTGTAAAATGCATCTCGTCTAAATTGACATTTTGTTCTAAAACTATACAAAATATAGTAAACTTATATTGTCATGTAAGAATTATTTAATCTGTGTATTATAAAACATTTTGGGATAGTTTTAGTTTTGAATAAATAAAATATAATGACAATTTACATTTCCTGTGTTCAATATGTTAGTAAAGCAGGCTGTTAGTATGTTCGTAAATTTGGCCCATTATGTTAAATATAAATGGTTTAATCTCCATTATAATAAGTCATGCACTGACCAATCACCTCTGTAGATTTAATATTAGTTAAAGTTGTTTTTAAAAGTAAATTAAAATAAGTAATACTTCAGGAAAGGGATGGTTAGCATCAAGTAGCCTACTTTCTAAATGTGTTGATATATTTCATTCAGGATAATGTCATGACTAGTAATTTAAGATGGCGACCTAAACAAACAGATGGGGGCACTGAAAAAGTTGGTGGCCCTTGATTTATAATATTTCAATTCTTCTTCTTCCACCAGAATTTGGTTTAGACAGGTCAAATTAAGTCAGTTTGTCTTGAGTGCACAATTTGTTATACTCAAGCTATATGGTGTAAGAGATATGTATGTTTGTCAGTTATTTGTCAAGTAATATTCTTATGTTCTGTTTGTCATTTACTGAAACCTTTCGTTGCATGTGTAGTTATTGATGTTTATCATAAACATAAGTGTTTTCTCATCTGTTTTTTGCAGATAAGCAGAGAATACAGTCTTCAGTGCTTTTTGTTCACTAACCATGTGTTTACAGACTTGGTGCAATACCAGATGGATCCTTGCCATAATGACCCGGTAAATTTACATTTAAAGAGTTCAGTTTTATAAATCAATATTGTTTATCAAGTATAATAGCATGATTTGGATTAATAAAAAAAAAAAAAAAAAAAGTACTTAAAAATCCACTATTGCTATACCTTCATTACTCAAGTATATTACTATGCAAAATGCACTTGCACCTACTTCTATAAAACATTAACTACATCCTTTCTATTAGAGAATAAAATATTTAAAGGTGCAATGTATGATAATGTACTGTACAATTAGGTAAAGATTAAATACATTCTGTGAACTTCTAATTATTTTATTCAACTTAACAAAACATCTGAACTACAAAAAGCCAGTAAAATTATTTTTGAATTATACAAATAATACAAATGAAGGTAGTTATTAAAATTAAAATGACTGAACACAGATCTATCATCAGCAGCAATAATAACTTTATTTAAGTATTTAATTGTAACTGATTTGATAGGTTTAAATATGGATAAATGCAAGTTTATTAAATCGAGTAATGACCTTTTTAATTTCAGTGCAACAAAGTCAGTGCTGAAAATAATGCTGGACCTGACCTAGAAAAAGAGGCCAAAAAGTGGGCACTGAAGGTTGCGAAGGAAACTAAAGCAATTCGCGATTACACCAGGTCTTTGAAGTTACTGCAGACTCAGGGTTCTGACAAGGTGTGTATTATTGCTGAAATGTTTAACATTCTGACTAGTACAGCCAAAATATCTCAAGCTGAATTGCTGTTTACTATTAGTAGTGTGTGCCTTTAATTCAGTTCCCCACTAACCTTCATTTTCCTCACATGACCAGGTGGTATACAAACCAGACAACTGAAAATTGATGACTACTGGCCTCGATGGCATAGTGGTTTAAGCTGTTGGTGTAAAAAATAAGGCGGGTAAGTGCTGGTACCACCTCCCACCCGGAGTGAGTTTCTAACAAATCAGTGGGTAGGTGTAAAGACACTACACTGTCCTCTTTCTCACTAACCTCTAACATGGTTGCTACTAACCGCTAACCTCCTGTCCTGGACACACAGCTTGCTCTGAATGTGCACGTAAAACCACTTTAAATACAAAATTAAACTGGATGACACAGATTAGTGGTGTGCTTTGTTTTAGTTTTGTCCAAAATATTTTAAAATTTCAATTTAAATATCTGATTTTTATCAGGTGTTTTCATTTGACAGTAATAACAAAATGTCTTGGTTATTTTGAGAATTGATAGCCGACTGAAACAGCTAATTTGATAGTAAATTTCAATTATTTTATGACCAACAAACATACAATTTTTTTTTTTTAACTTAAATTTTTTTTTAGAGTGATAAATAAGCAAAGACAAATTCATTAGTCAGAACGTTAAGATGAAACAACTGTAAATATTACAGCCTGTGTGAAAATTGAGTTGTCAGCACAGTACAGTACGCTGATAGGATGATGAAGTTTAAAAGACAGCTTTAACTGACACCTAATGGCCAATTTTTAATTTTATTTTGAGGTATCTCGTTAATCACTTCATTCGTTCATTTATTCAATAGTCAGGGTGAATTTTCGAAACTCTCTAGTTTAAATTTCTCTTAAGTGATGACATTGTATACAAAATCACATAGTAACATCATCACTTACACCATTTATCATGATCATAGCATTAAGATCATTCAAAAATTTGCCTGCTTCTGCAGTGGTTAAGATGAAACCACTGTAAGTAATAGAGCCTGTGTGAGAATGAGTTGTAAGCACAGTGGAGTACACAGACGTTGTTCGCAGGTCTCCGAGTCTGGGACTGATGCCAGTGCCACTGCCACACAGACTCAGGACCCAGAAGTAAGGATAGAGGAGCTGCGGCAGAACATACGGAAAGCTGAGGTGAGCATTTCTCACTGTCTAATTTACTTACACCATTCAGTCTCATTGTCAGTCTCAGTGGATGCAGGGTGATTGGTACCATCGAATGTGTTTGAAAAATCGGATATTCCTAGAATTCAGTTGAAAATGGATATTCCAAAACTTCTGCTAGCTATTTATAACATATGCAGTAAGGTAAATTAATTACAAAATTAACAAGCAGACAACAAATTCTTAATCTGTATTTACTAATAAACAGTTTGAAGATATAAAAAAAAGTTTTTTCATATGGCGTTATATAGAACTATTTTCTATGTGTACAACATTACAACAGTGACCCTTTGGTGACCGTTAGCAGATCTTACATTATATGGATGCTAGACTAGGTAATCAGTTCTGTTGTTTTTGTTTTATTCTTTCAAAAATTATGGTTGTATCATGTAGAGAGTACAGAAATCATAACATTTGCACAAGGATCGCACAAAATTATAAAACTCTTTTGTATATTGTTTTCGCTCGAAGAATAATGCAATTCACAAACTCATTTCATAGTTTTCATATGATCCTCGCACTGATGTAATAATCTATCTAATCTGTCCGTCTGTGTTTTCCTATCTGTAAATATTACTAATATCCATTTTAAAACTCGTTTTCAGACTGCCAAGTTCAAAGCTGAGGCCAGACTGGAGGCACTGCGGGCGGCAGGCAGTGAGTAATGTTAATTAACATATGATACATGCCACGTGCACAGTCTAGAAGTAGAAGCAGTCATAGATTTGTCAAAGAAAAGATTCTCCCATTTTCGGTTTCAAGCTTGTGCCATAGCAAAACAATGTTTCCTAAATCAAACAGTCTCCATGATTGTGGCATTTTAGTTTTTTTACTTATGTTGTGCATAGTTCAACTTGTGTTGTTTAATCATCTTTAAACATTTATTAAATATAGAGAAATAAATAATTATACAGTATAGCTGAAAATATCCATGAGTTTCATGGGTTTCAAGGGTAAGTTGTCAGCCATGAAAATATAAATCCTTGAAAATATTTGCATAAACTGAGGTTAAAACAAACAAAATCAAACAATTAGATTTTGTCTTGTTCCGTGTTCATTTGGCAATTTCCAAAACACAAACAATGTCCTTGACATAATGTTATTCAAACTCAGAGGTCCTATTTTTGATGAAATCTTATGAAAACAATTAAATTTTCCTTTTAAATCACAATTATTTGGACTAGGATCTAATTAATAAGTTATCATTAAATATAAAAGAACAAATTTCAGTGGTAAACACTGTGCATGTGTCAATGAACAGGCTGGTCACAAGCTTAAATGCAGATCGTTACTACTTTAAACCTGATTGACAGGCATGAGCAAAAGTGTTTCAATACTGTGGAAATAAACATTGATGATATGATACAAGTTTGTGGCATTTAGTTTATGAGATTGCTAACAAACTTCATCATTAATTTTTAAAGTTAGTAATCTTGCCAAAGTTTTATGTCGCTAATACGTATGTGACTGGTATGGTGTTGCTAACATTTTTATCATTTACTGTATCCAACACTGCATCTGCAACAACAATTCTGACATGAATTTTTACTGGCTTTGTACAAATACATAAGAGTGTAATTGGTTGCTTCTGTAACGTCACAAAGCAGTAGGCTAGACAACTGCAAACGAATGGTCCTTTGTTTAACCTTAGCTTCAGTGATATCAAATAGTGGTAACTGGCAGCTGTCATTAATCTAACAAACAATAGAGCAAAATGATATGATTCTTGAAACTCGTATATCATAATACACCAAAATAAAAATGTCTTTTAAATTTAACCTCATATATAAAAAAAACTCAAGTTGTTTTCAGTTCCCAAACCACAAATATTTAAACCACGAATTGACAATAGATGCATTTATTTTTCAACTCATATTCATAATACTTGAACAAATTAACTGTAGATTATTTCCAAAATGATTTGAATCTAGTGTGGTGTGGAAGTGAATACTGTGTGTTTTTCAGTTAATGTGGATGACTTCTTGAACCAGGCTCAGATGGACAGTCTCGGCACTGACGACTTGGATATTCCTCGCACACCCAGCCAGATGTCAATCAGAACAGAGAGCTCTGGAGGGGTAACGCTTTATTTAAAATTATTTCAGGCATTATGCATGAACACACACGCACACACCCACAAATAGATTGAAAAAGAGAGAGAAGAGAATGAGTGAGTGCATGCGCACAGTAGCTTTCCCCAGAGATGAACTAACCTGACCCATGCTTCCTTAGGTTGTCATGTAAGCCTGGATGTGTAGCAATGACCTTAATATTAGCAATTGTTATTTCAGTTTGTATTGGAAATGTTCCAATGCAAGCAAATGTTGTGACATCTGATGTATCATTACAGTTCATCTCTGTATGGAAATCAGTTAGCCGTTTTAACTTGCTTTTAAATATTTCATCACTATATTGATTTGTTGTGCTCATATTAAGATAATAAGTTTTGATTTTGCTATTAATATTTCTAAGATTACTGGCAATTAACTGTCATTCAGATTTGTTGGATTGTCCTGCCTCACAGTCTGGTGATGAGGTAAATGGTTTTAATTGCAAATCCACATGGTCACTCTACTTTGTTATATGGCAATAAAATACATTCAAAATAACAATCATAAAATTGAATTTTGAACTGTGCATGTGAAATTAATTCCCCTCCCATTTTTCACATTTGACCATCCAGAATGCTTACTAGAAAATTACAGACCTCTGCACCTATCAATATTTCTCATATAAAAAAAATACAAAAAGACGCAAATATGGTTTTATATAATATAAATGGATATTTGTAAAACTGAAATGTCATCTACTAGAGCTCTGGGCCAAGATTTTAAAACTAATACTATGATATCATTAAGCTGTCATTTAGATCAGTTTTGTTATACTGTACCTTTGATCATCTAGGGCGTGAACTCTTCTGATGCATGTATGTACTCAGTTTCCACCAGTTCTTTCCCTTTGAATTTAAAAATGGCTGATGAATGAAACAAAGAAGTTCAAAATGCTCAAGATTGTTGCAAAAATCTATTTTTAGAAAATGGTCCTTTATATTCCCAAGCATGTATTTCCATTGGAAGTTGTGACAGAAATAATATCAGTTGACATACCAAGTCTTCAAAACATCACTCTGTTGGTTTGTTGTGCTCCAGTAATAAATAAATAAATAAATAAATAAATAAATAAATAAATAAATAAATAAATAAATAAATGGCTATGAAGTTAATTTTAAAATGGGTCAGTAATGTTTAAAATTATCCTTTCTTTCTTTCTTTTCATTTCACTGATACTTCACCTTGTTTCAGGAATGTTCTTGCTACTAACAATATATTTGTATTAAGTTATACTGATCTGTGTTAGTACTGCTGTTTAATAAGCATTGTCGTGTTCTAAATGTAGCAAAGCACTGACGATCATGAGCCGACCTACACCAACTATGATGAAGATGATGACTTCATGGATGACACGTTCACTTCAACTGGGAACTATAGTGAGAACAAGGGGCCAGACCGCGAGTACCCACTTAAATGTTTTGCGCTCTACGATTTTCAGGTACGCTGCATACACAGATGAGCTGTGGGCTTGTAAAGATATTTTATAACATACTCAGTCAGTTGTATTATGATAATAATGATTATTAATATTTGGTTCCCATTTCGACTCTGTGATGTCATAATTATTCCAAGCCAAAAGATGACTGATATAAAAAGTAAACTATTTATTAATGGTTATATTTGTTTTGGAAAACATTTTAATCAGAAATATCCCTAGTGGCTCAGTAACAGGGACTGATCTCAGATCAGCCACAAGTCAAGGGGCACTTTTGTCTCTAGACTCTCAAGGCAGCCTGTTGAAACGTAACCCTAACTACAGCTAACTTAGTTTGACCGGTGCTCTGCTGTCAGCTCATTTGATGTTACTCGTGGTGTAACTCACAGTTCGACAATAGGCATGTGTAGCCTATTTACAGTGTTTGCTGATTGACAGAAGAAAGTCACACATTCTGAGTTCACAGAAAGGAGGAAGTATTCTACATCAGTAGAAGGACATGGTACAAGGGAGTTTCCCAATTTCTTTAGAAGAGGTTTGTCTAGTTAAACCATATTTATGATGATGTTGAATGACAAGTGTTACACCCATCACTCATCGACATCATAAACAGTGGTCTAATAGACCAATCTTTCCAAAAGAAATGAGCTAACTACTACATATAAGCTGACTTAAAGCTACCATATAGCTGTTAAAATGCTCTTATGGGACCATTTGAAAACAAATAATTTTAGATGTGCTCCATGTTTGGTTGACAGGCAAGCAACTTTGATGAGTTGACAATAACGGCCAACGAGGAGCTGGAACTGATAGCTGATGGTGATGGTGAGGGCTGGATCAAGGTTTGTGTGCTGCTAGCTCTGAGTTTGTTATTGTAACATCCAGTATGATGTACCTTTATCAGAAGTTAAATCATTAACTGATTATGTACATATATGTATGCCCACAAATGACTGTCAGATCACATGTAAGGAATTAGCATGCTTATATAAATTTAATGTACAAGCATGCTACATACATATACTTAATTGACCATAGCCAAAAACTAGAGGAGGAAGTCTTTTATGTAGTTATGATACTAAAAATGCACTTTAAAGACTTAATTGTTGTCATACTGACTTAATAAAAACAATAATTATAATTAAATAACATGGCTGTTTGTCACTGCTTATCCTGGGTATGTAAGTACTTAGAAACAGCTTAGCTATCACTGAAAGAGAAAATTATCCTCTAACATGCTGTCTTGTTTGACTGTTTATATAAAATTGAAACTTCATAGCCAAGGTAGCAAATAATTAAGGTTTGGTAATAATATTCGTATTAAAATGTATTCTTTCTTGTATTTCCAGGCTAAAAATTCATCTGGGAAGATGGGGTACATTCCAGAAAACTATGTAAACTTCCCTGATGATGTTTCAACACCAGTTGCTAATGGACCTGTGTCAGTGGCTGTATCCCCACTAGCACCCCCTGCACCCCCTGCTCCTCCTGCTCCTCCTGCTCCCTCTGCTCCACCAGCCCCTCCTGCTCCTCCCCCACTGCCACCCCAGTCACAGGCTGCTGAGCCAGTTTCACCGACATCAGTGACAGAAAATCAACATGACACGACGTCATCCTACTCGTCAGGTGACCTGGAGGTCCAAGAGGCAACAGAGGAAATGATTGACACTACACCAGTACCACCACCAATAGCTGAAGGTGATAACATATTAGCTTACTGATTTAACTCCACTTTCACCATCAATAGAATACTGATATAATGCCAAGATATATTTTCTTAATATTTTGTATAGTTTATATAAATGTTGCCATTGCAATTTTCAGTGCATAATTGTTATTTTCTGTCTGTATGTTAGATGTGTAGTAAATGGTAATAGTTAAATGGATGAATATGTACAACATGAAACAGTGACACTAGTTTAACATGATCACAAGTTAGGACAGGTTTGTTTTACATTTTGCATAGGATGACTTGTTTGATTTTATGTTTTCTAAATTTAAATCAATAATTTTGAAAGCTACTAGGAGTGATATTTTACTACAATTACTAAGAAGAGATTAATTTTGAGGAAGCTGAAGTAATTAATCTAAAACGACTAAGTATGCCAAAGAAAAAGAGTTTACATTGTTGAAATAGTGCTAAAAACTAAATCTATATATTGTCTCCAGAAACATTAGCAATATCAGTGTTGAGCCCACTGACTGGTTGCGGTGTGTTGTTACAGGTGAGTGGGTTCGAGCTCTGTACGACTACGAGGCACAGACTGAGGAAGAGCTGTCGTTCCTGGAGGGCGCCCTCATCAAGCTCCTGCGTAAGAACAACAGTGGCGTGGATGACGGCTACTGGGAGGGCGAGCTCAATGGCAAAGTGGGCGTGTTCCCATCGCTGGTCGTGGAGGAGATCACTGCTAACGAGGTACAGTCACACACTGGTGTGAATTCGGAAATGCTGCTCAATTTTATGTTTAGTTTTGTAAATAATGTTAATATGCAAATTTATTATAATATTTTAGTAATTTGTTTTCATTTTAAGCAGATAATTAGGATAGGATGTTTGCTTGCCAGAGGTAGCCATATGGTCCAGTGGCATATGTGCTAGATCATTCAGAATTGACCTTGAATTGAATTTAGATTGAACTAATCAACACAACATTGTGTTATTTATAAAGTCGTCATTTATTTTGCCATTTCCTTTTTTGAATACTTGATGTTGCCAGCAGTTACAGATTTTTTGCCTAAAGCAACAAACGTGAATGTATGTCTAAATTACAGCATCCAAAATAAATAAGTAAATAGATGAACATTTGTATTTATTTATTAGTAGTAACCTTTTTACTTACTACATTTATAATAATACTGTGCCCAGAATAATATGATTTAAGGTTTCAGATAGATGAGTTAGCATTAGCATTGGTAAGTGAAATATCCATGTGAACTGTTCAGTATTTAAAACGAATGTGTTGCAGGAGGAGATATCCCCGGCTCTGGATGTTCCAGACTATGCACCTCCCCCTCCAGTAATGGTGACCCTGCCCACCCCTGATGATGAGCTGCCACCCCCTCCAGTCACCAATGGGGACGGTGGTAAGTGTTTGTCTAACACCTATAGTAGATCTACAGTCCTGGACATCTTTCACATGTTACGTGTTGTCTGTTGAAAACTGCCAGTGTTGTCAGCTTGGTGTTAATCCTCACAGAGATATGAGAACACTGCAGTGGATGCTGTTAACAGTTACACTAACGGGGTTGATGTGAGAGTAACTTGAGGCTGATAGCACACACAGTGTTGAGTTGATGTTTTGATGTTGTTCTTGGTTGTTGCAATATGTATTTGATGAGATTGACTATACATTTCCCTGACAACCGAATGTCATTTGATATTTTACTTAGCTACAGTTTGTCTGCCTAAGAGTTGGCAAATCAGTGGTACAGTGTCTGCTCAAATTGGTGTCAATTATTAGACTGATGCCTCTGAGCTTAACAAAGACCATGGTATGTACCATCCTGTCTGTTGTGCATATTTTGTGCTAGTAATTGTTAAAAATAACAGTGAAAGCAGGCAGCTCGATAACCTAGTGGTGAAAATGCCCACCTGACATGGTCCATCTGAGATCGATCACTGTCAGTGTTTTCTGATGCTGATATAGCCGTTAATAAAATGCGTGGAGTGTGTCATTGAATTATAACAATGGTAGCAGCAGATATGATACCATAGACTGTAAACATGTTTAGTGTGTTATTACCTAATAATTTCCTTCCTGCCTCCATCCAGGCACTAATGATGCTTTAGTTTTCTGTAGTAGTTGGTATCCAGCCATGTTTCTCTAAGTAGTATGTTTGATTGTGTGTGACGTAATTAATGTGATTAAATAACTGTTGTATGTTGTAGGTGAGATGGTTTTCTGGAATATGTGTAAGTGTGGAATATGTTTACTAACTTTATGTGCTCCCATCAAAGATCCTGTTCACACTGTAATGATGACTTTAAATGACACATGACAGCATGCTAGAAATAATCCCAGCAAGTGCTGGCATGCTAGAAATAATACCAGCAAATGCTGGCATGCTAGAAATAATGCCAGCAAATGCTGGCATGCTAGAAATAATGCCAGCAAGTGCTGGCATGCTAGAAATAATACCAGCAAGTGCTGGCATGCTGATGGGGAAAACAAACTCGAAGAAAATCAGTTCTTGAAATAATTGTGAAAATCTTCAGATTATTGTGAGCTTATGTCAGTTTCGTAAGGACTAAAGCTTACCTGTTGCACTGTTACTTCAGACTGCAGCAGTACGTGTGATGTGGCATTCTGTACCGCATGCACTATAAACAGCAGATGTCTTGTCTGCATAAACTGAGACTAAACAGTTTATTTGTGGTGAATCCTGTTTATGAATGGGATCTTAAAACTGTTATCCTTGCACCTTAATATGTTAAATAATTAATCTCTAAATAAATAGTTGTGTCACTCATGTTTATTTACATTTAATTTTAATCCTGTTTTCTGTTACATACATTCAGAAGCACTTTCTATTTATGTTATCAACATTTTTATTAAATACACTGACTGTGTTCTAATAGACAGTTTCCCATTAATAATCTTAGATATTTAAAATTCATTGATTTAGAACCCTAGTGCCGTTACTATTCACACTTCAATTATCACACTTGTTATCAGTTGGTCAATGCACACAGGAGATGAGTGGACTTGCCAGATGTTTCAGATAGTATAAACAATATAAAACAATCCGTTTAATATTGGAGTATAAACACTTAGCAGTCTTTCCTACTAAAAAGATATATTACTGTATCTTTATAAACAATCTTTTAGATTAGATTCTTTCTGACAATTAAGAATATTTCATAATGATGAATATCACAAAATGTTAACTACTTTATTCTAATATATGAATGGTTATTCATGGTTCCAGTGATGCACATTGTGTTTGTTCACAGTTAATTTTATTAAACAAAATTGACTAAACTTTGCTGTTTTGAATATGTACCCATTTACCACTACTGTCATCTGCTTGTATTCCAAACCCAGACACTTTTTAGAGTGATAACAATTTACCAGTACTGTCATCTGCTTGTATTCCAATCCCAAACCCTTTTTAGAGTGATAACCATTTACTTGTTTTATCTTCCTGCTCTGTTCCATAAACAGTATTTATCATAAGACAAGGGTAAGGGTCATTAACATGCAGAGGCATCAACCTACAGATTTATTTGGGTCATGACTGCTGCAATTCAAAAATGTTACATATTTGCATGAAATTGACATCCATTCCAAGACTGCTGATTTTTCAGTGCATACAAATGTGCAGTTGCTGAAATTAAGCAGTATTAATCCCCAGTCGCATGAGTCTGCTGTCTAGGTATATCCCAGCATGCAGGGTAGGCTTGTCAAGTTCTGTAGTGTAACCCTTTAGTTTAAGTCATAGTTTACTAACTGTTCTTTGCTCGGTTAGTTAATTAACATCTGGGCCCGTGCTTATAAAACTTTTTTCAGTCTCAATCTCTAATAGAGTCTACACTTGGATCTGGCGTTGAG
>JAUTBW010161450.1:0-12839 GCA_032361425.1 Peltospira smaragdina | reverse complement strand
TTGCTTCTGTTACTTTTATTAACAAACGTTAGTATTACGGCCAATGTAATTTGATTTGGTCCAATGACACCTATAGACTGTGTGTTGATCAGTCCAGATACCCTGATTGCTTGGGGCCTTATTCACAAAACAGTGTAAAGTTACATTTCAAACATAACATATATTTTTTGTCTGTTCATTGTCTGAAAGTAGCACATCACATTATGTCGTGGACCAATGGTAAGATATTCATTACGTTCCAAACATAAATCAGTGCTCTTTTGTGAATAAGACCCCTGGTGTTGAATGTGCCTGTCTGAAATGTGATTGATCTGAAAACGATTCATGTCAATGAGCCACTAGGAATTTTTCGAATTAAAATACTTTCTGACGCTGATATAACTATTAAAATAAATGAGTTGAGAGGTTTGTTGAATAAATACCAGTTATTAAATTGCTGTTGTGTGTGTGTGCCAGGTGCTGATGTGCTCAACCACCTGGCCCAGCTCAAGTCTCAGCTACAGGCGGAGAGAAACCGAGTGGAGACCATGCTGGATCAGAACGAGGTTTGTAGCATTCTGTAATCACCCATGTTACTGAGTCGCCCAAGATCTGAGTAGCACGGAAATCTCAGACAGCTGAGATTCCTTCACATCATCAGGCTATTATATCACTAAGTGTGTAAAATTACCTCCAAACTTAACTGGTTTAAATACCTATGAAACACAAACAGGCCAGTGAAAACAATATTTTCTGTTGCTAACAATAACTGAAGTTAGCTCGGCTTATGCATGGTACCAGTCTTTTTCTACCAGATTTAAAGAGGCAATCTAAGGGGTTGGCTTGTACTCGTAGTTGGCTAATACACAGCGATAAACAGTAGTTATTTGTTGTTCCTTTAGGAGTGGTGTTAAAATTATATATGTTTTGCACTTCATGCACTGTATGTATAAAAAGAGAAGGATTCATGTTTTTTATGGAATTTGCGTTATTGATTTGTTTTTGTTTTTACAGAGAGAGATAGAAGTGTTTGATCCACGATTAGCTCAGAGGCCTCCACAGGTTCCAACGTAAGTCACTTTCAGCAGTACATACCAAAGTTTTATAATTTATCTTTTGTCTTCTATTGGGATTTATCTAATTTAAAAATGTTTTGAAATGCTGATATAACTGTTAATACAAATGTGCTGAATGTATTGTTAAAAAAACTAATCAACATTGTTACAGCAGTTGTGACACACTGTCTGGAATGAGACTTGCTTTCTAATTTAATTCATTTCATCTGTGATATATTTTGAATTTACTAAATTGCTGGTTTTATCTCTGATATCGGCATTAATAAAAATGTGTTGAGTGCAGGATTAAAAAATATTTCTTTACATTTCACGACAGTCGACAGAACGTGGACGTGTTCGAGATGGCCCGGAATCGCGGCCCCGTGTCTGTAAAGCGAACCGGAACAGCAACAGAATACGCCAGCCCATCGGCACTGCACGACTTCGAAAAGCTCAAACAGAGTAAGATAGGCAACTAGTGCATGCAGGGTGTCTGTGTAACGTACAGCATGCCTGGTGTTCATATGCACATGAATGTGTTGTATTCTCATCAACTTGGTGAACTCTTACATGTCTTCTGTCGGTTCTTCATGCATGATGGGTCTGGAATTTCAGTACCATAGCAAAATAATAAATAGATATAAATGAAGCAATAAAAATAATTGTAGTATTATAATACATAAAATACATTTGGTTTTATCAGTAAAATTAATTTTTAAAATATATATTTCCGGAACATTTTTCTGAAGACAGTTTGTTACTTATGTTTAACAGTTTGGTTTATTATGATGCCTCATATGATATTCATGTTATTTTTATATAATACTGTATTTGTTAGGAAATATAAGTACAGGATTTTGACAGTTAAAATCAAATATGACATAAAACATTAAAGGAAATATTTCTGTTAATCTAGCTATTAGGCCTATATCACAGTTGCAAAATTGTAGTAGGCCTGCTGCACATGCACAGTATAAATTTGCATGTTTTGTTTTTTCCAAGCATTTGCAGCCCTTGAAATTCATCTTATAATATAAAAATAATTTTTAAAATGGAAACACCTAGTAATGCCAAAGAATATTTTGGCAGATTAAATTTTTAACAGTGTTTTCATCAACATTGCAAAATATTTGAACTTTGAGGGCTACATTTGTATTACACTTCTTAAAAACTTCTTTCAACTTTTACATCTCATTCAGCCATTGGTTTGTAGTTTTCTCTCTTTTTCTCCTCTTTCTTTTAAGTCTCCTTAGCTCACTGTATCTTTTCTCTCTTTATCTCTGTATATTTTTATCTCTCTTTCACCCCCTCTCTCCCTCTGTGTCTGTCTGTCTCTCTATCTCTTTCTCCCCCTCCTCTCTCTTTCTTTCTCCATTGTTGTGTTGTACAGTGTGTGTTTTCTCTCTGTGCTGTGCATGTAGCGAACACGGACTCGCGTCAGGCCTTACTGCGTCAGTACCCGCGGGGCCCGGTGACGAGCGATGCACTGGAGGCCCAGCAAGCCGCACTGCTCCGAGAGCAGGAGAGGACGCTGCAGCTCCTTAAACACACAAGTACGATGACCACCACCGCAGCAGACTTACAGATCAGTTATAGATGACTTGGTTAAACTTACAGTTTTAGGTTTCAATATGGGTTTGCTTTTTAAACTGCCAGAGTATCGCTACTCGTGATAGTAGTTATTAGGTTAAAACTTAAGTCTGAAGTTAAAATCTAGATTCTCCCAGCTGTGTTTTTTTTTATTTAACAATGCATTCAACACATTGTTATTAGTTATATCAGCATCAGAAACATATTAAATAGAAAAAAACCTTTAATGGCTACCTGACAGTCTAGGGTTTAAATTTTGGTGGGTTTTATAAAATCACCACCAGTCTCCATGCTTGGGTTATTTTGATTTTTATTATTTAATTTTGTATTTATTTTTTAATAAAAAAAAAAAAAAAAAAAAAAAAAAAAAAAAATTGAAACAAATTAATAACACATTTTTAATTTATTTATAATATGTGTACAAAAACAGATGAATAAAAAACAAATCTCTAGTAGCTACCTGACAGGGATCAAGCAGGTTTTATTAGCAGTTAGGAGGCAGGACCTAGCTCAGCAGTAGAGCATTTTCACTGATGTGGTGAGGCGTCGGATCGGTCCCATCTTGTAAATCCACTGAGCTATTTCTTGTTCCAGGTTAGGTTATCGCATCAATCCCATCTGGTAGATCCTTTGAGCTATTTCTCCTTTTGGACAGTGTTTGACAACAGTGTTAGCAAGGCTGTGGTGTATTCTATCCTGCAAAAACGCTCGTTGATTCATGTATGAACACTGAACTCAGATTGGCCACACATCAAACAGGCAGGGTTCTACTGAGCCAAGCCCACGAGTTTATACATATGCCATCTATATATTGTCATTTTAATTAGATTTATGCAGATCATTTATACGCATTTATTTTATCTATTTCATTACTCCACTATTTGTTTGTTAATTATGCAGCATTAATTGTTTTAAATACTTTATGGTGTATCAGTTATAAAATGATACAGGGCTTACCGTAAGTTTAAAATAAATGAACAGCTACTTCAAATGGACTTTTTTCCACTTCTATATACTTGCATGTAAGATTATTCAGAGTTAAAACACATTTTCACAAACTTGTGAACAAGAATGGATGTGTTGCAAATTTCATAAGATGAAAAGGTACTACTAAAATTAGTATTGTTGATATATATTAGTGAAAATATTTATAATGGTCTTTCTGTTGTATACTTTGAATGTCAGCGTATAGGCCTATGTATTGTGTGTTCACTAAGTATTCAGTCCACAGCATGCTAGTACACTCATTCATCGTACACTGGTTTGTGGGTCTTTAGCATGGCTTAAATCAATATATTCAAAAAGCTAAATAGTTCTGTCTTAAAAATTAAAAAATTAAATTAAAAAATCTTAATAGGGCTGATAAACTATATTTTGCCACAGGTAAGATGTGGACTTGCATATTTACCACTATTTTGTATAAAAAGACTGATTATGAGAAAATTATCAGTGTCTCATTTTTTATATTGCCAGGGGGGGTATTTTCTATATGATCTTAATGTTATGATAACAATACCTATATGTCGTAACAGATGACATCACAATGTAATTTTATATATACCGTCGTTACTTAATCTTAGTGCTAAGATCGATTACAAAATACACCCCCAGCTATCTGTTGTTAATTGTTGGTGACTAATTAAAACCAAGCAGCATGTCCGTTTTAAAACTGAGCATTATGTCCGTTTATAATTTATATATACCATTAAAACGTAAAAGTATACAGTGCTAACCACTTAGTACTTCCTATTGGGCCGTGTAGAAAGCCATGTTGGACACTCATAAAAAACATTATGTGTGTAGTCACATGTAGCTAACAGCACCGCGTTTCTTCTCTTGCTTCACCTGACAGATGGCTACGATCAGGCCGTGCCCGGCATGAAGTCGAGGCCGAGAACCGACAGTGCCCAGTCCATGCTCAAGTCAAACAGTGCCTTCATAGGTTAGTCGACTGACCGTGTCGCATGTTCATGTCCCCGTCAAAACCCATTGGCTACGTGGTCACGTAACATTTGTGTCTGTGAAATGTCTGTCATGTAGATTTGTTAAAATAGGATCTTAGTTGAGGAGGATGTTCTGTTTTGGATATTGACAGCTTTTGTATATTGGTAGACTTCATTTTTTGTTGTGAGTTTTTGTAAATGCAGAACATTCTGATTCATTTTTTATTGGTATTCTTATGAAAAAAACAAACAAACAAAAAAACAAAAAACCAACAAACACCCCCCAAAAAAACCCCCAACAACCACAGAATGTTTAGATAACTTATTAATTTTGCTACATGATGAATATATAATTATGTTCAGTTAAAAAAATTCAAACCAGTTTTTTTTGTTTAATAAAAATTAGTTGCCTGTTGTATATTGTTTCAGAAATATTGTCCACTGCATTTTGAAACACATGATTTTGTGGGTTTTAATCAATAAGTCGCTAAGTGAATAGCAGACATGCATTGAATTTTGATTGTGATGTTAATAATGTGACTGTATGCTTGTGCTAAACCAGGAACAATACTGGCTGTTGATTGGCATTACAAAACTACCTGAAGCACCTCCTGTTAGGTGAACTTTGAATTACACCAGCAAGTAAATAGCTGAACACAAATTCACATATTTAAAACTAAAGTAGCAGCTATGCACCACTAGAACTGTCACTGCCTAGCACTTTGTTATATTGTGTTTTACTCAGTGTACCTCGATATTCTTATCTATCACTTTCTTCAGGTGAAAAGCTGAATTAAGCACTTGCTAAATCATGGGAATGATACCAAATTTGTCTAAAAATTCCGTTGATTCTGTGATATGCATAGATAAAATTTTATTTACTCAAATGACTATTTTATTGCTAAGAATTGTTTACTTAATAGTGAAGTAATATATTTGTTCATTAACATAATGTTGACATTATCAGGACCTGTGTTTATACTTTACTTAATATTACACAATACATTTTATTTAATTGCTGGATGGGAATCAAATAAACAAAAGTAAATGCCATTAAACAATATACAGTACTCATGTGGAGTTGGGTTGGAAATGGTGATTAATATATACCTTATAGTGAAATTAAATTTAAAAAAAATTACTGTATAATTTTCAAAAATCAATTTTGGTTAACTAAGTTTAGGAAGGTAGAAGTGGTTGGTGTGTTTATGTACTTTAAAAAACAGTTGTTATAATGTATGTTACAGTGTGCATGCTAATTTCACACATTTTTAATTCTTGGAATATCTTTGTCTCAATTTTAACAACAAATTGTTCCACACATCTATTTTCTAAATTGAAATTTGGTATGAATGATATGAAATTTACACAGCCATTTCTTTCTTGGTTTACAGGACTTTATACTTAATGTTATATTTTAACTATCATCACATCTGTACTTAAAAACTTACACCAAGCTATGAAATGCTATTACTGTATAATAGATAATTGTATTCGTAAAAAAAAAAAAAAAAAAACACTCAAGAAAATGCCTGAGTCGAAAAATTTTATAATTTTGTTGTGTCTTATTAAATAGCATTTTTAACCTTGTGTGTGTTTGATATTGTATTTGTGTTATTCCCACTATTTGTCTGGAATGTGTTTATGTGTTAATCTTGCTGTTTGTCACATACAGACGGGCTAGGATGTGTTTATGTGTTACTCCTGTTTGTCAGATACGGATGGTCTAGGTTGTAACACTGACTATATGTTTGTTATTTGTCAGATATGGATGGTCTAGGACCCGTATTTCCTGAGGACCTTGAGGACCTGCCTCAACGTAACGACTCAGCCCGTGCCCGACGACGACGCGCCGCCCAGCAGTCTCCCAGCATGCGTCGCTATGATGAGTTTGGCTCTGTGTCAAGTCTTGACGTCGACCAGATCGCCAAGCGCAATGAGAAAAGACTCAAGAACCTTAGAGATCTACAAGGTATCTTAGAGATGAGCATCGTATACGTTAGAGATCTACTTGGTATCTATTAGAGATTTACATTTTATCTGTTAGAGATCAGGCCCCATGCTTATAAACCTTAAAGTCTATACTTTAACAAAATCCAGACTTTAATGTCATGGGAACTCCATTTAAATAGCATAACATTAAAGTCTGGACTTATTAAAGTATAGACTTCAAGTTGTTTAAGCACTGGCTCTTACAAGGATTAAATATTTACATTGTATCGGTTTTACATGATGTCATGGACTTACATGGTATAAATCTGAGCAATTCATGTTTCATTCCTGGTTTATTACAGGTGATGATGTATCAATGAACGATCCTGATGATCTTATTGACCACTTCTTGAAGAAGCAGACTCACAACAGGTAAAACTTGCTCACAGTTCTGTGAAAAGTATATGAATGAAATGTAGTGTAAAGACTGAGTCCCTTTGATTTCCCCAAACTGATTGATGACAGTAAATTTGACAATAATAAATTATAAAACCATGTTACTTTATTTTTCATGTTAGAAACTAGGATGTAAGGTCTAAATCAGTGGGAACATTTTCATACTCTGACACATGTCCCATCTTAATTGATGTCAGTCCACTTACTTAATTTTGTTAAAAATAACTCTTCATTTTTATGTTGACATAATCATTTTGTTAAACTGTATTTGGGAAATATATTAATAAAGATATTTAAGTGTGAATTACAGAGAGCTTTATTATTGTATATTTTTTAAAAAATAAAAATTAATGCATTCTATATGTTTCTGTCGCAGTTCTTTTCCGTTTGACCAGCTGTAGGTTTTTCCATTGTTAAACTGTATTATTTTATTGTTTAGTCATTTTAATTTTGGATGTTTGTTTTTGTTTAGTGGTGTGGGTGTTATTTTTTGTTGTTTTTTTAAACACAGTTTAGGTATGTGTCCAGTCTTTATATTGGTTTATGAGTATGGCACAACAGAATTGTTTCTCCTAGGTAAAAAAAATATAAAAAATCTTATAAATAAAGTGACGTTAAATACCACAAGTTTAATAATACCAATTCATGAACATAATTACAGATATGCATAATTCGAAAAGTCTGTATTTTACTTGGTAGGATTTAAACAGCTTAAAATCCTTTATTAAAATATTAAAAACTAATAGTGAAAACTGCTGTTCCAATAGCACCCATTTTGTGTAGATACAGTAAAGTTTGTTTTCACTTCAACAGGGATTTTATGTTGGATTTCGACTCTGAGCTGGAAAGTGTTGTAAGTCAGGATATATAAACCTGTGACAGATTGTCAAAACTGCCTTAAGAATCTGTTAGATTAATGCATTCACAGTAACTTGCTTTGTTGATGACCTCAGCATCACATCTGTAGTTAGTATGTAGTTGTATTTAACTTAGTCATTTCATGCTATCGTAAAGATAATCTTTTTCTCTAAAAAAACCAATCAATACTGGTAATAAGAAATAATAATTTAAAAATTGACACTTGTCATTTAATTTGTTCAGGTTTGTATGGACATTGAAGCTTACTTTCTGCTTAACCATAATTATATGGATATGATGCCTTAATTTTAGAAAGAAAATATGCTTGAGTCTTAACATAGTTATCTATTTAGCATAAAACTGACTCTAGCTTAATTAGATATATTTGTATGTAGGATACTTTGAAAGCTACGGTATAGAGAGTACCAAATGAGTGGACTTTATGTCCCATTTAACCTGGGTGTTACTTCGAAACACATTTGACTAAGACATATGTCAAATACATCACTTTATTAAAAGTCCTTATACATTGAGGTCTGTTTCTTAGTATCTATAAGATTTTTTTTTGACACAACTATTAATTCCATTCATTAATTGTTATTCTGATATGTATATGTTTTCATACATTTAAACAGATGATGTTTCCATTTATAAGATTAATCCAGAATGCCAGCTGGGTTTATTTTAAAAAATGAAATGCTCATATCACTTATTCATAGTTAACCTCTGTTTTAATAAGAGATAAATGCAGTTAATGGACTACATATTTATTTATTTAAATGTAGATACAAAACAAGATGTATTGGTTTTAGGAACAAAACAGAACTTTATTACAGCTCAGGCTGTTACCCAATGGCATATGAGGTACATGCACAATGTTATACAGTGAGAAGATTGGGTTTACATGAGATAATATTATGATCATATTCTATTGCTATGAAATAATTATATTTATTACATACAGGGTAAGAAATAATGAGACACATATTTATGGTATGATTTCCGTCGTGGTTAATAACAATATCGAATGATTGGCTGTCATTAGGGTACAATTCATTCTGATTGGCTGGTAATTATGTAATTTTGAACACTGTGGTGTCTGAAGTCATGGCGTTGAGAAGACTCGCCATTTGTGTAAGTTGTAAATATTCGCTGGAATGTTTAATTGGCAAGGCAGTTTTACGGTAATAAATAGAATATTACATATCACATTTCCCTCGCTCTCAATCGGGATATATGGTAATTTAGGCACTTGTATCGTAAATATCGTCTGTCATGGACACTCATATAATATCCTCTATTACTATTTATGATATACAGGTAATAGTATTTACAGTTATTACCTATGTAATAATTATAGTTTTTAAATGTACATGTGCATATGTATTACATACATAACATAGATATTGGGCATGTAACAATATAGTAGGGTCATGATATGATGCATATCGTGATATTCTCCTCATGATATGATAAGTATCATGATATTGAACTCACTGTAATAATTATAATGCTAGGCAGTTTGTTTGTAAATTAAACAAATACTGAAAACATTTAATCTCGTAATATTTATGAATATGTAAAATGTTAGTGAAGTAAAAAAAAATAAAAAATATTCAGTTATTGTGAACTTGAAAGAAACATTTTGAATATATAGCACTTTGTTTACACTGTACATATTATTACTGACATTTAAACATTTATCCCTGTTTATTGTAATTATAAGCATAGTATAATTTTTTTAAGTTAAAAACAGAAAATTTTATTATCTACATTCTAGTGTCACATGTCTGTTAATAGAGGGATCATTGAACATTATGTTAAAGAGTTCTAAAAGTCTGACCAAGCCATTGCTTTGTTTTATTGTTTCAGGCCGCCTACTAGACAGACACTGCAAGATGATTCATGGCTACAGGCTGAAAGCAAGGGCTCACGGTTCTGAGATGATATCACACACTGTACATTAAAAACAGGGGGTCTGGCTTTTAAGAGAATGTCACACACTGTACATTAAAACAGGGGGTCTGGCTTTTAAGAGAATATCACACACTATACACTGAAAACAAGGGGTTACAGTTTTGAGAAAATATCACACATTATACATAGACACCAAGGTATCAGGGTTTTGAAAGAAAATAATTGAAGAAATATCGCATACTATACACTGAAAACAAGGGCTCACAGTTATAAGATGATATCACACTAAATACTGAAAACAAGGGTTTGCAGTTCGGAGAGAATAATCGTACACAATGCATAGAAAACAAGGATTTGCAGTTCAGAAAGAATAATCATGCACAATACACAGAAAACAGGGGTGGTGCTTTTAAGATATTTTACATAATAACTGTGCATTCTTTGATTTGGACAATCAGACATTCTGGACTGTGTGTGGACGTTGGTTACTGAAAATTTAAATATAACTGGTGCATAACTATTACTGTAGGATCTACATTTACAAGTGATGGAATGACCATTACTGAAAACTGTATATAAAAATTTTTCTGTGTAAAAACAATTTTGAAATTTATTGAGACTCCGTAAAATTTGCTGTTGTAAAATATTTTCAGAATTATTTTCCTTCAAAATCTTCAATAATAAAATTTAAGTATTTTCCTGTTTACATTTTTCAGGAAATGTATGTCCTGAACCATCACAGCCATTCTCATGCTGAGTTCAACCTTGACATAAAGCAAAGGATTTTCAAAGTTTAAAAATGTAATCAGTATCTAATGTTGGTACTGAAATAGTCTGTTAATAGAAAAAAAAAAAAAAAAAAAAAAAATAATAATGACAGTAGACTACATATTTTCATAAGTCCATATTCTAACTTGTTCCAGATTACCAATATGTTGGTGATGTTCATCATTATAAACATAACAGATGATCAGTTATCAGTTTCCTATTGGTCACATTGCCTTCTCTTCCTGCTATAATATGGAAATTTGTCCCTTCTTCTCTTAGTCTCATTTTTATATATATTATCATGCTCTTGCATTCCATATAAATTTGTAAATTGTATTTATTTATGGTGGCTTATTTTGTACATTTTAACCTGTGTAACCAGTTTTTAAAAATCTGAACACTGTATTTGTTAGATATATATTTGTATATTATGTTTGGAGATACACATATTTCACACTAGTCTCACATTTGCAGAGTGTATTTTTATATATAAATATGACAAAACATTCTCAGAATAACCAGTGACTTGTGGGGAATTGTTCCCAGAATCCTTATCATCTACTTAATATTACGCTTATTTTACACGCTGTGTATCTAATGTACTGGTATCTAGATTATGAGATATAAGAAGTTTGTTACCTTGTGATACAATTTGAAATGTACATTTAACATGTACTGGTACTTCCTAATTCATAAAGGAACATCATGGGCATATCTACTTATTTACTCCATGCTATACATTATAGGTGTACATTTAACATTTATCAGTAAATAAACTTTATGATCCATGAAATGACAGATACGTCATACTTCATTACAAATACCCAAAGTTAGTATTTAAAAAGGCTGTTCCATATACGTATGCACATTTGTGGTGAGGTATACTAAGTTATAGTCTAGTGTGGTTTAAAATTACGATCTAAAACTTGGCAGTTCTGTTTCTTGGCATTTTGCTAAAATGTAGTGATAACATAATAACTATTGCATGTTTTGCACACTTGCTTTTTATTATTATTATTACACATTGATTTCGTTAGTTTTCGGTAGTTAAGAAACAGGCAGCCAAAGTATCACATAGGCGTATAAGCTTGTATCACTAGAAGAGTGGTAGAATAAAAACCTGTTCTAGAGAATACAAAAATAAATTCAGTCAACATGGCATTTTGTTGTTTTGTCTAGTATATAGACCAAATCATGTTACAAAATGAAAAAGATAACTTTATGAGGGTAGGAAAAAAAAGAAAAAAGGTTTTAAAATACCATTCAGAAACGTATGAATTTAGGAGAAACTTAACTAAAAGAGAAGACAGACTATTGGCACTTTTATTCCCCCCCCCCCTTTTTTTTTCGTTAACCACAAAATTAAAAATTCATTAAAGCAACAGTACATTGACTACCATCAGAAATTACAAATTTTCAATAAACATTAAAAAGAAAAGAAAAAAAAAAAAATAATTGTTGTTCAGTGTTCTCATAAAAAGAGGATTTTCTTTAACAATAAAATACTTTCCATGTAAAGTTAATATAAAGTATATTTTAATTATAACTAATGCATTTTAATTTCATTACCCCAATGAATGTCATCACCTTTCAAAGACCATGAAACAGCTAAACAACCATGCATGAATCTGTGTGTGTGTGTATTTTATTAAAATAATATTATTATTTTTTATTTTTTAGGTATTATTATTTATTTTTTTGTCACTGAAGTCCTTACTTTTATGAAGTCATCACTATTGGTAATTTGGTTTTAATGGTTTTTACACATTTTAATTGTTTTCTAATTTCTTATATAAATATACAATGATTAAAGTGATTTTTTAATATGCTGCTTTTATTGCGTATTAAGAGAAATCCATTCATTTATGTTGGCTTTTTTTTTTTTTTTTTTTTTTTTTTTTTTTTTTTTTTATTCAATAAAACAAAATCACTTTGAGTTTTACCAAGAATGATTAGGATTTTAAAATACACACTTACAATATTGGAATAGTTGTAGTGAAAACAAATGCCCACAGACAACACAAAAAACAATCATACAAAAACAACAAAATGCCAAACAACTTTGTTATTTTTACAAAAAAATTTTTATGTGATTGGTTACCTTATAATCAGTACCTGTAGATGTCCTTTTTATTGTAGAATATTTATTGTATGGTTTTGTACTCTTATGCCCATTCTGTATTGATCATTTATAAAATGATATGAAATTGCAGAATACACTTTTCCAGTCCATTGTAAATTATTCACCATGATTGCATAATAATCAGCATATAGAAAGATTTTTTTTTTTTTTTATTATTTATATCATAAGTTAATTTTGTTTGTTTCTTTTCATACTGCC
>JAUTBW010161339.1:0-12851 GCA_032361425.1 Peltospira smaragdina | reverse complement strand
ATAACTAGATGTTCGGCAAGGGGGATAGGGTAGTGGGGGGGTAGGGGTAGTTCCCCCCCCCCAAGTAAAATTCTCTTTATTGATATTTTCAGTGTATAACCCTCCTGCAAAATTATATTTAGTTCCCTGGATTATTAGTGTCTTAAGTCTTCCATACTCACTTGTTGATAGAATTCATTTGCAACCCTATATCCTTCCCCACTGCCGTCCTCCGGCCAATTTAAAAAGTAAAAATAACAAATGACTTCAACATTTTAAATTTATTTCTTTAACAAAATATAGCAACAACAACAACAACAATATAATGAAAGAAAAAGGCCATATACAAACTCTGTCGTTACAAAATAAACCATCAAAATCTTGATGTCAAGAAATATATTACTCTAGTTTGAGTACAATGAAACATTAATGAAAATAGATTATTCAGTCAAAAATAATATTCTACAAAGCATGTTCCTGTGGAAAATTTCTAACAGAAGTATCAAGTGTCTTAAATGGCATACTATCACATATTTTGGGGACTTCCATTTTTCTAAATGTTGATTATAAATGGGGAAGTATATTCATTGAGATAATAAATATCTTTATGGTATAGATGTTTCAATTAAACAACAGTGAATGGAATAAGTGTATGCTACAACACAGTGATCAGCCAGTGCTCCACAACTGGCATCTGTGGGATGATGAGTATAAAAGATCCAGTGCTGCCCATGTTGCAGAAGTAGGTTTCCTTAACATGTCCTTATCTGTAGATGAAATGTGTTGACTGTGTCTTTAGATAAAAAAAAAATTTCTCCTCTCCTCTCAGTTATTTATAAAACATCTCGTATGTGTAGATACAAATCAAATAGGCTAATGTTATGTGACTGGGTTGTTGTTTTTTTGCAATTTATATCACTGCTCATAACTATTTTTTATATGAATCTTTTTGGGAAAAGTGTGACACAATTATCTCCATTCTACTTAACTTGAAAACCCCTAAGTAGTATAAGATGTTTTTTTTATTAATAACATTCTATATAAGTTTGTTGAAAAAAAAAAAATAATAAAAAAAAATAATAAAAATGCTGTGTGCTTCACACACACACACACACTTGAATGTTTCATAAATAATGGGGATGGTCCATTTAAAAAGAAAAAGAAAAAAGAGGCTATTTTGATTACTGTACTATAATTCTATTTACTGTGGTTTAATATTAAAAATCTAACAATACCATAACAAGATTTGTTACCTTCAATGCATATCATTTTAAATTTAAAGAAATAAAGGCCTGTAACATGGTGATAATATACCTTTAAAACAGTTGAATGAATGATTGCTTAATCATTTAGACTGACCTGTTTAAGACTAGATCAAATCAACAAAGCACAAAATTACTTTTAAAAAGCAGTGTGTGTGTATGTATTTTTGGAGACCATTTGGACTACTGCATATAAGTGTATAAAAATTGTCTAATATTTCAAACAAAACCTGAAGAAATTTTAAATAATCTAAAATTTGAATTGAAATGCCAACTGAATCATATTAAATAAACCAAAATTTACAAGGAAAAGACAAGCTGAAAAGACTTATTTGGTCTTGATTAGTTAACTTATAACTACATCAAATAAAAAAAAAAGGTCCATTAAAGTTGAGCATAAATTGTAAAAAATAAAATTCTCTAGATAAATGTTTGTATGATCATATGACTAGATTACAGGACTAAATTTTCAAACATCTTTTAGTCTAAATCAAGGTCCACAAATCAGTTTGGACTAGACAATTAACCAAATCCTTCAGAAAATCCTCAAAAATCCTCCAAATAGAATGTTAAAAAATCACTGACAATCTAAAAGACTATTTTAACTACAGAGGTTTCCCAAAAATAGTCTAGCCTAAATATTGATATGATCGTTTGACTAGAAAAGTTAACAACATTCTACACAATCGAAGTATGAAACAAAGACAAACTCAAATCGTAAACAAGATTGCTAAATCGTCGTGTGAGAGCCAGTAGGTTGTAACTGCATGTCAAGTACTTTTATAGAAATGAAGATAATGAAGAAAAACTGATTCTAAATACATGTCAGTAATACAATTAAGACAATATATTTCCTTCTGTATTTTCGCTGTTGTTAGAGCTACAGTTACAATTTTTCGTTGTATCTGCCACGACCTTCTAGCTCTCATATGACGAAATATCCATCAAATATGGACTATGCCCTCTTTCAATTAGTGATGCCACATACAATATGTGATTCACCCATATATAAATGTACGCAAATACTTTGAAAGTAAATGTCTAATGCAAATAATAACTTAATTGGTTTTATGAATATGAAAACATAACCAATGTTAAATCTACTGGAAGTATATGTGTAATACTAATATGTTTAATATTATATATCTTTTTAATATATTTGTTTAATGTAAAATATATAATAATAGATTTAAAAAAAGAAAAGGAATAATAATAATAATAATAATAATAATAATAATAATAATAATAATAATAATAATAATAATTTAAAAAAGAAAGAAAAAGAACTTATGCATGAATTTAAAGAGACATTTATAAATTTAATATGATTATTTGTTTGGAACAGTCAAAAGATCGTCACAGCATCTAAGTAAATTATATTTAAAAATACAATCTCTGGAATACTGTTTGTTTATTATCCTAAAATTTTGAACAACTTCTCAGAACCAGATTTTATAAGACTTAAACCACGTACCACGCATGTAAGCAGTTCCAGTGACATGCAACTCATGCGTAATGCATGAGAATACAAGAAGATTAATTGGCATAAAAAAGTAACAATGGAATGAATAAATAATCTGAATATATAAATAAACTAGTTACTGACTAAACATGAAATCAAATAAATCTACAAGGGAAAAATTTAGGAAATAAATACAAAAAATTAAATCATTCTTGAAATGCTGTTTTTCTGCAACCACAACTTAAAATACAATATAAGCAACTTATGACCAATGTAGATCATGTCTATCTTTCCCCTGGATTGGGGCTGATTTTTTAAACAGGATACCTTAAGCTATAAACATTCAAAGTATGATTATTACTCATTCTAATAAATTAATAATTATATCAGTATTGGAAAATATTTTGATCATAAAAAATGTCAGGCAATGCTTTTACAACCAGGCTATTGTGAACATATCCAAAAAGATTTATGACCAGACTTAAATAGTAGTCCTATAGTAGCACCAGCTCATCCAAACCAGTTCTTGATATAGGAATCCACAAACAGGATAACACTGGGTTAAAAAATACACAATGATTATTTAAAGATGTGTAATATCTTCAGTAGTGCAATTTACTCCTTTATAAATAATTATGTGAGAACATAAGCCTTTGACAGACAGACAGACAGACAGACAGAGAGAAAGACAGAGACACAGAGAGAGAGAGAGGAGAAAAGAAGCTTTATTTAATGGCATGCTCAACATACTTTTTAATATTTGTATGGCATCAGACAAGACCATTGGGAGTGAGAAGGGTAACCCGCTGCAGTCACATGGGCATCCTTTCCATGAGACGAGAAAGAATCACCCACGTGTGGTGTCAATGGGTTTTCTTTAATAACTGTCTGATACAACAGTGCATTGTGAAATAAAGCATTTTCCTCTTAGATTTTCACTTTTATGGCACCCAAATAGCCAATCTACAATTTTGTACTGAGTTGTGTTGAATGTTCATTCATTCTTACAATTACTTTTGGAATGGAAATGTTCTATCCACAGTCTTTGATTATTATTTTTAAAAGTGCACACAGTTAACTTTATCCCTTGGCTTTTCAAAAATAAATGTTTCCATTTGAATTCCCACTGATGGCCTATCTGAGACTAATCACTACTGGGCAGCCACTAGGTATTTTTCTAATTAAAAGTTTTAGATGCTGTTATTACCATTAATAATAATGTGTTCAGTGCATTGTTAAATAGTTTCACAATACCAGCTTCTGTACCTATAAATCTATAGTAAAAAATATTTTAAAAATATTTTATTACAGAGCTACTATGAGCAGTTTTGATTAAAGACAATTTCACAGTTATCATATGACTTGTAACAAATTAACCTATGTCCTTGATCAATACAGCAAGCAAACCACAATATCAACTCACAAAGGATTTACACCACGTCATTCTTCTGTTTCCTCCTCTTCGCCTGCAAATGCTTTTTATGTGTAATAGTTCTGTAATGCCGGTACAGGTGACTTCTTGAACTGTAAAATTTCTCACACACTTCACAAAATTCAAGGGGCTTTGTGTTACCAGATTTTACTGGTTTCTCCTCTCCAGGAGTGTCCACCCAAGGGCTAAGTAATGATGAAGCCAACTTAGGTTTTTTGGCAAATGGTAGAGACCCAGTCTGGTAAGGCTTTCGGATACGTGCTGGGGACTCAGTCTGATAAGGATTTTTCACAGTTGTTTTTGAATGGCATTTTCTTAGTTTTGAAATGGGTTTACAACTGTCGGCTATAACTGAATTGCTGTTCACACTGTTTTTATTTTTATTTTTGGTAATCAACATATGTCTTTTACTGGCACAAAGACTTTTTCTGTTTGATTTTTGAGCATGTGTGTAGGTATCTGATGATGGTGACTGATCAGTTTGCAATTCTTTAGTAGCTGTGAGCATTTTGGACAAAGCTGGGCATTTCACCACAGGCTTCCGCTTCTTCAGCGATTGCTCTTCCAGCTCTCGGTCCTCATATTTTGTCTTCTTATCATCTGTTGTCACATTGTTATTTTCATTGTCTGACCCCACACCTGATTCTCTCCTATTAACAGAAACATCACTCATTCTCTCCGAACACATATGCAAATGCAGCTCGCTTTGGTTTGGAAAAACCAGTGAGCAGAAAGTACAGGTGAAGTTAGTTTTCTTACTTTGAGAATTCTTCATTCCAGAGGCTACACTCTTCTCACTGGTTTTAACAAGTCTGAGGTTGTAATGCCGAGAAGAATGTAATAGTTTTGATTTGAGCTTTTTCAGTTTATTACTGGAAGCCATTTTCTTTAATCGATTTGATTTGGGGATTCTATCAGACCACCTTCTTTCCATCTTCCTGCAGTGCATTTGTGATATTTGTGAAGCTGAATCTTTGTGGAGTTTTGAAAGTGGATGCAGTTTCCCATGTGTATCCAGTAGTGAAGTAGATATTTTTTTCACATTTATTTTTGCTGCTGATGATCTTTGAATCTGAGATTTCCGATTTTTCCTTCTCTTTCTGCCAATTTGTTTCCCATCTTTTTTTGCTTTCGAAGTCTTCACCCTTTTAAAATTATTGTCATCTTGTAGTGTTTTGGAATTTTGTCCTTTCTCTCTAATTTTTCTGGACACATTTGTACCAACATCTGAAATATTTCCATAACCATGCTGGCTAGCCAACTCCATATGGGCTCTTTTCTTGTAATGAGCTGAGTATCTAAATGGATTAACAAAGGTTTCCCCACATATTTCACAAAAATATATTTTGCCATTATGAAAGTCACTATCCAGAAGCAGAGCCAATCTAGACTGTTTGGCTCGTCTGCTACGATGGAAGGCTCGAGGCTGATCGAGATCATGATTTTTATTTGATTCTTTATTACTTTTGTCTTCTGTTGAAATATGCTTATTGCTAACATCAGCTGTAGTATTTTGGTCATGAAGCAATTCCTGTTTTCCCTTTAAATCAGTTGACTGAAGGTCAGATTCTGACAAATGCTTCAAGTTACTGGTATCCACTAGTTCAACACTCTCACCCAAGTCCAAACAATTTGCATTTGCATCATACTTTACCTCCAAGGCTATAACATCTTTCTCAGCAATTAATCTGGATTGTGTTGGTTCTAGACAAGAGTCAATCATTCCAGATCTGGCAGATGTATCCATAATTTCTAAACACCAATCCATAGATTTCAACGCATTCTCTTCTAACAAACCCATTTGGTCATCATCTTTCCTTGTCTTTGTTCTGCTGCTCACCTCCAAACCACCTGGTCTTTGGTTTGCCACATCCATGCTTTCTTCAACATCCGATTCACATGTTCCCATTTCTTCATCAGACCACAAGCCACTATCTCCTTTCAAAGGAACAGCATCTTCTTGCCCTGAGCTAGTCTTGTTTGATATCATTCCACTTTTTAAGAATAAACCACTGGATGCTGTGTCCACAAACTGTGTTTTATCAGTGTCTATCTTGCTATTTTCAGTAGTCAAACCCTCTGAACATTTACCATCAATCAATTCACAACTTGTCTCCAAACCACTGTCATCTGTTGGTACTTCAGAACCATTTACTTGGTTACCATTTTCAGCAGATTTAAGTTGTGAATATTCTCTAATGGATGCTTTAGCACTGTTCAGATTATCTTTTAAAGTACAACTCAAACCAGATACACTATTAGAAGTTGGCACATGTCTGTTAGACAAATAGTGCTCAGAACACCTTGGGAAATCTGTTGGATTATTATTTTCATCCCGTGATCCTTTAAGTCCTTCATGAGTTGCAGTATTTCCACTGGACACCTGACAAGTATTTGATACAGCTGAACCTGATACATCAACACAATCTTTAGTTTGGTTACAAACCATATTATTTTGCTCAAAACCTCCAGAATGCTTTGTCCCAGTGTGTCTAGAAGAGGGGCAGGATTTATCAACCTTATATTTAGCCCTTAAATACAGGAATCTACAATTCACAGCTGATTTTGATGACTTTTTCAAACTGTGCTGTTCATGTGGCTGTTTGACCAGGTTGTTGTTATCACCTGAGTTCACATTATCATTAACAGATGTAGGGACACCAGGTTTAATTGTGTTGTATGCTGTCACTTCTGAAATTTCTTCAGCAGATTTGTTTAGTAAGCCTAACTGTACTTTATTTCTTCTGTCACTATGAATAACTGGATTTGGATCTCCAAGAACAGATTTGTGCAGTTCACCATTACCAGCCAACTCACTTCTGCCACTAGAAGACAGCTTTCTATCACCCGTTTGATCCAGTTGTGTTGGGTTTCCCCATTCTCTAGTATCACAAATGTCTGACTCAGGCATTTCAGTTTCTTTAACTTTCTGGTTGGTTCGATGCTTCTCACTCACACAGTGCTTAGAGTACATGAATCGATTCACAAATTTTACATCGCAAACCCCACAATAGAAATATCTAGGAGAGGAAAACGAGCTGTCACTTTCATTAGATGACACCACATCATCTGTCCTGCCATGCTGTGAACAGTGAAGATTGTATTCATAAGAACTTGACAGGGAATCTCCACAGATACTGCAAATATACCTCCGATTCTGACAGCCCGTTTTGGTAAACAACTGTCCTTTATCTTCACAAACTGAGTCTTGTCTACAATCATCCTGCTTAGGTTGGCATTCTTGGCTGTCCTCTGCTAATGACTGCAAACCTTTGCTCATATGGTAGCGAGAGTGAAAAACAAATTGGTCATGATCTGCCAATGTCACATTGCAAAGGCTGCATCTATAAATATATCTGGACTTCACCACCTTCCGCTGACAATTTTCATAACTGATTTTGTGTTTTTTCATATGTCTAGTGTAAGAATAATGACTGAAGAACCTCTTCCCACAAGTATCACAGCTAAAACCTCTGTCCACGTCATCGCTGCCAATGTTGTGCTGTTTGGGGGTGCTGCACACAATGCCGTGGTCAGGCTGTCTCGAGATGACGAGCGGCACATCCTCAAAGCTCGACCAGCGGTTGAAGAATTCCTTGCTGAAGTTGCGGCTCCTGTATGACCGCCGTCTGCTCACACTGACACTGGTGCTGGGTGACTCCTGGTCAGCAGCTACAGGAGAGATCTCTGAAGAACTGCTGCTGCATGCTACTACAGCTCTGCCATCTACCCGACACTCATTACTTCTATTCCTGATGTCAGTTATAGAATTCCTTTTTAATCTGTTGGCTAAGTTATCCAACTGTGAAAAGCCTCTTTTACATTTCCTTTTAGTTTTAGTAAAAGATGTTTTCAATGCTGGATTTTTTATTTCACTTCTTGTTTTACTCTCGGTGTTGTGCACTCTCTCTGAAGACACACTAACAGTTTGAGGTGATACAGTGGTATTGCAGTTTCCATCTAACAGTGGGTCTTGCTTATTGGCAGTCTCAACACCACTGATGTCTTGGACATTCTTACTGACTGTTACAGGGTCTTGTTCGAAGATGCTTGTACTTCCAGTCTGGTCTATCTTTGATGCCTCTGTTGCCCTCTGATCTGTGTGTATCTGAGACAAACTCTGGAAGTCTGGTACACTCTCAATGTATTTCTCTATCGCTGAAGTGCCAGCATTTTCTTCTTCCAGAGATGCCTCATCTTCTTCCTTATTCTTCTCTTCAGTGCGTTGATATTCACAATCCATACTTTCAACGGTCAACTCATTTACAGATGCACTGTAGATGTGATTGCAATTTTCATCCAGCTGTGTTCCCTGCTTACCACAACTCTGCATACCAACAACGTTCAGGACATTGTTAGCAAGTGATACTCCTTCACATTCTCTTGTGCTAATAGCAGTAGCAGTTACTGGAAGATTAAGACTGGTTGAAGTCTGACTGGAATCTACAGATGCTCTATGATACTGTGGAGAGATGGATGCCATAAATGCATTATTCACAAAAGAGACATTATACAGCTGACTATCCTGACAAACATGTTGACCTGACAAACATGTCTTGTGATAAAGAGTTGGAGGATTAGTAGATAATGCTGAACACACACAATGTTTGAACTGAGATGAGCCATAACAATTTGTAGCATGGTGATGGACCTGATGTTCGGGACCTGTCTCCAGTGTACTGGAGATGGGTCTTGGTAGAGGTCGCAATGTCTGTGATTTCAGACTATCTGTCCAGAAACATGGTGGTGTGGGCTGAACCTGTGGCTGCTGTATTGGTCCCAGGATGTGAGTCTGACATGCGCTAACAAACTGCAGGCCATGCAATCCTCCACTAACACACCCACTGCCGTATCCAGAACTGGGCAGCTTGCTGACACTAGATGTATCAGACCACCACTGTGACGAACTCAAAGACTGCACATGATGGTCCTGGACAAATCTACTGCTGAACCAAGAGGAACCAACTTCATGTTTTTGCTGCACTGGGTGAACTAGTGACAGCCGCACATCTCCACTGGATGGATAAACTAATGATTCACCCTCGTACACAATGGGGTTAGGATTGGAACAGACATTACTCCCTCTAAAGTCATTCTGATACTGAATATTGCTGGTTACTCTTGCGCTGTTTGGATATCTGATATCTGACACTCCCACACTGTTACTGTACTGCAGACTGGGATGCAGAATTTGGTTGTAGGTCAGGTGTGACCTCTGTGGTATGTTACTGCCACAGGAGTCGTAAGACACTCCCAATGGATAGCTCTGACTTTGGGCAATGAGTTCATGGACTCCAGGGAGTATTTTAGGGGGTGCCGAACATCTGTTGTTGTTATTCTGCCCTATCTCTTCACCGACTTGTTTGATATCCAGTAGTTGGTAACTTTTATTATCCATTATCTGAAATAAAAACAGAACAAATTTCACATCAGACACTTTCTCTATATACGATACCTTTAACAAACTTGTATATGTATTTAGATGTATTTAACAAAACAAAAAATACTTCTAATAACAGTTTTACTAACTTTAGAGACATTTAATTTAATGATTGCATGAGCTTATTGCAAAAACCACACACAATACAACATAAACAGCCAGTGAACCAGTCTCCTAATTCTACACCTTGTAGTAGGCATACCTCACATGGTGGATATGGGTACATACAAATTCATTTCACCACACCAAAAGCTCATCAGGTCAGTGCATACACCACTGGACTTGTCAGTCCCTTGTTACATGCAATCAAATGGTATTATTATACTAATGTATTCATCACTTGGAGAATAATCAACTCACTATATGACATAGTGAATTTTATTATATACATAGCAATGAAATATATAATTCTACAGAAACCATAAAAGTGATATTTCTCTGAAAAGTTATATTTTCACTGAACTTCAGCTGCAATGAAAATATGAAAGTGGTATTCACATTTTTTGCTGGAACTATGTTCACAAGATTAACAAGTTCATAACTGAATGATCTCCCTTAGGACTGGGATTAGTGAGATTTCTAGATGTAATTAACATCTTCTATATGCCTTTAATTATTTAAATTTAAAATAATAACCACCAAGAAACATAATAAAAAATATATTACAGTGTTTGTAAGTGTTCATATAATTTCAATGGGCTTTGATAAATAATTAGTATATTTTTATTTCTAATATTTGTTATGCACTTCATTTACTTCCGCGTAAGGAGCTAGTCGTCATTGGGTAGTCAGTGCTGTCAAGTTTGCGAAGGGTTATCTTGTTTTTATTATTCTGTTACTAGTTATTTTTTAATTAATTAAATTTTATGAAAGATGTATATAATAAATATACCATTTCATGTTATTTTATCGAATACAATTTTTATGTCAACTTGTGATGTGCGAAACTTGCATTTTCACTCATTGCTTCGCAATTCGTGGAAATATTTTCGCACATCACTCGTTGACATAAAAATCATATTCGATAAAAAAACTAACATGAAATAGCCTCTATATCTGTGAATGAATTATTTTAGCCCAAACCACTGGCGAGGATTTTCACTCATTAACGAAGGACATACTTCACGACTCCTTGTAGCTAACTGCTCATTCTCTGTATTCCTATTTTTGTGCTCATCTGTTTTAATACAAAAGTTCATCTTTCTAAAACAAAATCATCAGTTATTATTACGATCTTACTACTGATTTTCCCGCTGAAGGCACTGTGTTAAAGATATTTAGTTTTTGTCTCTTTGGTTTCTATATGGAATATGACTGGTCCATTGTTGTATGCAAATGAATTGTATTAATTTTAAATAATGCAAATGAATTATATTAATTTTAAATAATGCAAATGAATTATATTAATTTTAAAGATGCACTTCAAATTGTTTTAGCCAGTTTAGCTGTTAGGATAACTTAAAATAAATAGAATGTATGACTGACAAGACAGAAATGTTTTATTTATAATTTTACCAGTATGGAATCAATATGGTTAAAGACCCATTATAATGCTTAAAAGGGACCCCCCCCCCCCCCCTCCCTTACCACATGAACTAATATTCCAATTAGCAGAAAGGGATTATTTACACACACCAATCTCATAGAGAGAACAGCACAAACAACGACCTTCATTACACCAGTTATAGAGCACTGAGGCACAGGCCAATGACAGCCAGGTAAGATAAATAAAATAAAATAATATTTACCACATCATCAAATATGTAAGCTCAATAGAGGAACTGTAAAAAGAATGAGTGATAAAGAAAAATAACACCACTGGGGGGTGTTCCTATCTACTTGAAAAACGTACAATAAATATATATTACAAAGAGTTACCTCCCTTGCACTGAACCACATTAACTCTATCTTTACATGAAATATTTCATAAACAGGATGGAACAGAGTTGAAAACTCGTCTGTAAATTATGGAAGCTCAAAAATGCATATTTCAGCCAATACATTTTAATTTTAGTGATACAAACTTCCAAATACATCAGTCTAACTAGCAAAATGGACAACAGAAACACTAAAATGGCATTCAAGAATGTTCAGATTTACTCAAACTCCAAACTGTTAAGAACTATGTCAGGCATTTTTGTTTTGTCAATCACAATACATATATACTGCCTTTGTTATACCAGTTGTGGAGCACTGGTTGAAATGAGACACAGCCCAATGGGTCCACCATGTAGAATAAATCCAACAATCCAATGCAGCATGAGTGAATGCTGTACCTCTAAACTAAGTCCTGCTCCCAGTTTCTGTCAATGTCAGACACATTTTTATAAACAAATGAAGCTCAATTAATGCTTTTTTATCTATAAAATAAACACAATAAAATCTTTAAATGAAAAAAAAAAACAATCTTAAAGACTACAGCACATTTAAGATAAGAGTGGTGACACGTGCCTGTGATCTGCTAACAAGCGTTTTGACAGTTTTTGTTATTTTCATACAAGCTGCGTACTGCCGGCAGGCATAGCGGACAGGTTAACTACCACGATATATCCATGTGTGACCTCAAATTCACTTAGACCTGTCGCCTGTGGCAACACGTACATCTATCAGTCACATCGTAACAGTTATTTAATACAGAGAGAATGTTATTTAATGATGAATTCAACACATTATTTAAATGTTAAATGAACAGAAATAATATATTTAACGACATACTCAGCACATTTTACTTATGGTTATATATTATTATTTATGATTATATAATTAGTTAAATGGAGGTAATGTTTTATTTAACAGAAAATTAAAGAGTTTATTTTACAGCTGTATGGTGTTAACACATATGATTAAAGACCCTTTTGATATTAAGACACTGGCTGCAGCCACATAGGCTACTCTTTTATTAGCAGCAAAGAATATTTTAAATGCGCCATCCAATACTGGATAGCACGTAGCACAAAACAGCTGTGGAGCACTGGGTGGAGTGATAAATAGATTATGCAACAGTGAGATTTAGTCTGAATTTTAGGGAGACGTCACTTCTCCCTCTATATTTGACAGGGCGAAGTTTTGAAACAGAGGGCGACTTTGTTTCTAATAATAAAAAAATACTTAATATTAATATATTTTTAAACAGTAATGAACAAAGCAATGAAAAGTGTTAAAATATTTATCATTTGACAATCTTATTATTAGGGCACAGACTGGTTTCCATGTGTGCTCTCAATGGAGGTGGACCAAGGGCGAGTACATTCTGTCATGTATATACATAAAAGACAA
>JAUTBW010161228.1:0-12853 GCA_032361425.1 Peltospira smaragdina | reverse complement strand
TCTCTCTCTCTCTCTCTCTCTCTCTCTCTCTCTCTCTCTCTCTCTCTCTCTCTCTCTCATGTGTGTGTGTGTGTGTGTATTCCAAGTGTGAGGAGGGCAATTCATATGTTATAATTATGTCTCTGTTATTCTTAACGCTTGTTCACTGATATAATCTACAACAATAACATTAAAGTTAACTTCATAATGAGGAATTCCTGTCGCAGATTTGGCCAAGTCCCAAGGAGTTTTGGTTTGAATAAAATTACTTTTGAAATGCCAGCGGATTTGGTAACTAACCATGCACATGAAGAAGTTTCAAGTTAATCTCATAAAAAATCAGTTTGTAGTTATATTTAGTTTATATTGTTGAAAAGTAATCTGTCAATGATGTTTATTAAACCTTTTATATACCAGTACTGATGAAAACTAGCACATCAAGATGTGCATACCATAACATGTTTCTTAAATTTATCTTTCAGCTGTGTTCTAACCATTATGGTGACTCTTGTGCAACAAGTTACCACATTCGCCACTCTCTACATTGGATACACGATGTACGTGTTTGTACGCAAGTCATTCTCCTTTGCCACTCCAGCTGTTTTACAGCATGAACATCTTGAAAAAAGTCACTTAGGTTTGTAGTTGTTCATATTTTTATTTCACCTTTGTGGGTTAGACTCAAAACATTAATATCAATAATATATATATATTTTTTAAATACTAGTTTTTGTCATCTCCCTGCTCTGCATTAGCTACAGTCCAACAAACCCGTCCTTCGTCCATTAGGTAACCACTGAGATTTTTCTTCTGGTAAGATAATTATAAAGCTTGAATTACTGTTGAGATTTTCATTTGTTTTATTAAAATAAACTTATAAGCATTACTGAGGGTGTTACAGGTTCTGATTATGGTTGTAATATATTTTGATGTATGTGTATATCATATGTACCTTAAAATTGCATTGTCAATTTTATCATATTTTAACACTGGTTACTAATACAACATACAAGTACTACAGTATCTGGGCTCCGGCGTTGAGTCGGGACTCTGCTGAGTTGGAGATTGTTTTCGTGCTGAGTCTAAATAGTTTTTTTAAGTACGAAAACAATCTCAAACTCAACAGAATCCATACTCAATGCCGGAGTCCAAGTGCAAACTCTATTAGAGATTGAGACTGAAAAAAGTTTTATGAGCGCAGGCCCTGAAATACACTTGTTAGCCTTCACTATCAAGCGATATCATCAACTGGCAAAAACAAATTTCGCCATTTCGTTTAAGTGAGGCAGGTTATCCTATGAAAGAACATTTGCCTGTGAACATGAGTCTGATGTGAAGCATACCAGTTAGACATATCATGACTGGATCGACTTCATGTTTAAATAATAAAAATATTCTCGAGATAGTAGCTTTAAAGAAATGTTTATCCAATGCTGATTAAGAGTCATTCTGATGATTATAACATTAAATATACTCTTCAAAAGAAGAAATGCAAAATCACATTGTCATAACATTTGGAGAATTGAATTAATTATTGAATGGTGAGTCCGGTAATTACCAAATGTTGCAGGATTGTTCACAATACCGGGTGTGGCCTCCGGGTGTGTTGACAACTGCCTGGCACCGCCTGCCCATTGAAGCAACCAGAGTATGAATGACATCCCGGGGGATGGTGGCCCACTCGGCCTGCAAGGCTGCTGCCAGCTTGGAGGGTCTGGGGCTGTGGTTGTCGCTGTTGGAGGCGTCGGTCCAGCTTGTCCCATAGATGCTCGTTTGGGTTCAAATCCGGTGATGTCGATGGCCAAGGAAGGACATTAATGTTGTTGTTCTGTAAGAAAGATGTTGTGAGACGTGCTGTGTGAGGCCTGGCATTGTCATTTTGGAACACTGCGTTGACTGGAATGATGTATGGCCGGAGGATCTGGTCACTGTAGCCCTGTGCATTCAGATTGCCCTGCACGTAGACTAGGACAGTTCTGCCAGTGTGTGAGATGGCTGCCCACACCTGCGGAATCTGTCCACTTCCTGCACGCAGTTTGCCGCATGACGTTCACCACGCCGCCTATACACGCGACATCTTCCATCATGATGTCGGAGCAGAAATCGGGACTCATCACTGAATCACACCTGTCTCCATCGCAGTTGAGGCCATTGTCGATGAATCTGGCACCACTGCAGTCGGAGTCGACGGTGTTGTGGTGTTAAGATGACACCTCGAACTAAACGTCTGGCACAAATTCCTACCTCATGTAGGTGTTTTCGTACGGTCTGGTCGGATATCATGTGCAAACCTGGGATTGCTGTGGAGGTGGCAGTAGTCAGTAGTTCTCGAAGGTGGCGTACCCAGATGTAGCGGTCCTGCCCGGGCGTAGTGACCCGTGGTCGACCGTATCTAGGGAGGTCACATTGATCCATGTTGCTGGTAACAGTCCCACAGTCTGGAGATGGTGCTTGGGGACACATGGAATGCCCTGGCCGGCGAATATTCACATTTTGGAACTTTATTTGTACAGTAGCTGCATTTTATCAAATGTAACCATGGGAATGTGTTTGGGACATGCAGTGACCTTATATTCACAAAGCATGAACCGGTAGGAAATGTAAAATCAGAGTTATAACCCATTTGTACCCTTTTGCGTATCTTTTTTTGAGGAGTATATTTTTAAACAGAGCTTAGTTGTAAAAACTTGTATAGACAATATAAATTAGGATGTCATGATCAAAACTTGATATGCTGTTTTTGTACATTAATATATTTCAGTTTACTGAGGAATCCTAAATGTGTTATAGTTTGTTGATTTAAAAAAAGATATCAATAGAATTACAATAGTAGTGATACTGATAGTGAATTGATAAAGCATTTATAACAAAATATTCTCCACTTATGTTTATATTATTAACCTGAAAGTTCAGTACTGAACAGATCCTTATTAATTTAAAAAATTGTTTTTTTGTTTTTTGCAGGTTTAATAGTGAGTAGTCAGATGGTAGGGTACACCATCAGCAAGTTGATTGGTGGGGTCCTTGTTGACATGTATAGCCCTAAGCTGGTCTTTTCCATCGGCTTGTTTTTCACTGGACTCACTGCTATTATATTTACAGGTTAATATTGCTTAGTTTTGTTTCTTTTAATCTTTGAAATCAGTAGAACTCTGCATCATTTAGACACATTTTTAGTAATTTTACATAACTGACTAGTTCATGGGTTCTAGAATTTTATTTTAATTTTACTTGTCATAAGGCCAACTGGAAAGGTTGCTGGCAGCCCATAGATAAAACTACAGTCCTAAGAATATGTTTTTATATAATTGTTTCATTAATAAAATGGCAAATGTTATTCCTCCATACTGTAGAGGTACACATTTGGCCATAGATACAGTTTTTCATACAGATTTCATGGACTACAGAAAGTTGCCATCAGCCAAATTGCATTACCTTCAAAATCTGTTTCAGCGTTTGACTCTGTGCTGATGTTCACTGTCTTCTGGTTTCTGAATGGATTCGTGCAGGGTCCAGGCTGGCCAGCTTGTGCAGTGCTTATTAAGAGGGTAAGAAACGACAGCAACTGTCGTTAACATGCCCAGGGGTAGAAATCAAGAAATATTTCCACATGCCCTGGAGACTAGTTTCCCAGAATTTCTTTTAGACTTCAGGAAAATTCAGTAGTCCCTATTCATTAAAAATCAGACCATTGTTAGCATCTTTAAATTTGAAACGCACAAACACACACACACACACACAGTGATTCCCATTAAGTAATCCAATGTTGATATTTGTGACATTTTGGTTTTGATTTAATAATTATGTGACAATGCTGTTTATCTCTCTTACAAAAATGTTGACCTGTTTCATAAATATTTTAATAATACACAATAAAAATTATCTAGACGTTTTGAGAATTAAAGTAAAGGACAAAATTATTTAATCAGTTGGCGTTTTACTTTAAAACTTTATTTTTTTATTTAAATTTTGTTGTGGATTTATGTAAATTAAAATACTAAAATATACATTTTACACTGTATTTTTCAGCTGTATTCTCCCAGCCACTTTGGAACGTGGTGGAGTGTTTTGTCGACATCGATGAATGTTGCTGGCTCTGTGGGACCTCTGGCCTCTGCTGGGCTGATCACACTGTATGGGTGGAGGACAGGGATTATTGCAGGAGGTAAGACACTTCAGAAATTAAGCCTTTAGAAATAATATTTATCTATCATACTTATCAATCACTCATTCTTGAATAAACATATAACTTGGTTATGCATATCTAAATTAGATTATGCAGATAAATTTGGGGCACCTAAATAGCCTAGGGGTGAAAAAGCTTGCCTGATAAATGATCATCCAAGATTAATCCCAGTCAGGTGCCCTCTAGGGATTTTTCGAATTAAAAAATGTTCCAGTGCCACTATAACCATTAATAAAAATGTGTTGAGCATGTCATTATTATTAGGATAGTTTTATTAGTGTAATAATTTTTGTGATATATTTTATTACAGGTTTACTGGCAATCTCACTGTCTGGGATCTCTGTGTTCACAATGAGGGAATCTTCAGCAGAAACAGACAAACATGTTCAAGAAAAGAAGATAGCCAAAGCAAAATGTAGGTTATTATATAGTTCTAGATTTTGTTTTACAACTTGTTTCCTTTGATCAGTTTCTGTTGCTCAGTGAATCACAACCTTAAAATCAAAGTTTATTGGCTGTTCATGTGTTTTTACATTTAATAAAACACTTATTTTCTCATTCTTTTGTATTAAAAAATAATCCCCCAAGACTCAACAAAGTGCATCATCAATTTCATATTTTGCATGATTAGATTTCTCTGAATGAACTTTGGGATTATATCAGCTATTTATTTTAAATATTCATATGCCTATTCTGTTCAGTAAATTCAAAATATAATTCTGTATATGTCGAACCCAAGTAAGCTGGCTGCAGAGGTTCTCAAAGGCAAATGCAACAATACATGTCCAGTGGAGATCTCTGAAATCAAGACACCTGGCTCCAGAGATGTGGTGGAGAGAGTCAGGATGTTGACCTAAGCTGCTTTCAAGTACCAAAAAGGACTACAGATTAACTCAAGATGTTGAACGCTTTCACCGTGAAGTAAGGAAGGAAGGAAATGTTTATTTAACTATGCACTCACCACATTGGTGTACGGTTATATGGCGTCAGGCATACAGTTAAGTACCATGTAGATAGTTAGAGGAAACCAGCTGCCACCACATAGGCTACTTTTTTCTGATCAGCAGCAAGGGGTCTTTTATATGCACCATCCCATAGACATGATAGCTCATACCACGGCCTTTGATATACCAGTTGTGGAGCACTGGCTGGAGCGATCACCATGAAGAATGTCATGAAGGCACTGATGCACATGAAAAGGCATACTGCATGTGGGCCTGACTAGGTGTACTCTATGGCAGAGTAAAAGTGGCCCACTTTGTCGACGGTGATTAATATCTTCCTAATGATTGGGAAAGTAAATAAACTGATCCAGGGAAACTGTAGTATCCTACTGCTGAAGGGCAGAGATCAAAACGACCTTGGCAACTGGTGTCTGCTTACAATAGCTTATGCCATTCTCCATCTCTTCACAAAACTGCTTGCATCCCGGCTGGATAAGTCTTTCCATCTAAATTCAAGACAACGAGGCTTCATCAGCAATTGAGGTTCAGGATGCGCAGATAATGTCCAGTGTCTGGATCACCTGATCTGGAATACTAAGACATTACGAAAACCAATAACAACAGCCTTGCTTGACAACCTGGTTAATGAGCTGTACATTGTGACGAAGACGTATTCACCACACCTAAGGGACAAACAGCATTCATTCCAATGACTTTGGGTGTTAAACAAGGTGACCCATTGTAGCCTATTATGTTTAACATCACCATGGACCCACTGTTCTGTCTCACAGAAGCTGTAGATTACGCATAACAATCTAGAGGGGATGATGACAACCGCATTGACAATGGATGAGAAAACTGTTACAGCAACCAAGGTGACAACTGTAGGCCTAATAATAATAGTGACAATTGTATTACCAACCGATGGTAAAACCGTGTGACAACCAAACGGCTACCAACAGACAATGAAGGCTAGCCAGTAGTGACAACTTAATAACCTGAGTTTGTTGGTCAACAAGGCTGGGACTTACTCACGAATTCAGATTTTCCGTTCATCAGAAGGATGACTCGAGAAAATAATCAACCAGTAATAGCGTTTCCAGTAGAACAACCTACTTAGCCAAGACATGATAGTGTATTTCTCACGCCGTACCAGGTTAGGGACAAGTCCAGCATAGAGGGTGATGTGAACAACCTGGGCCAACCACCTTTGCAAGATACAATAAGGGATTTCTCTTATTCGATTCAATACCATTCATGACAGTCTGTGAATGCTCTTCATTATAAAATAAGACAAAATGCTATCAGTGTTCACATACTCTCAAGGTATGATATTCATATGCTTTGATGGTCACCTTTAGCCAAATGCTGTATTTTCTGTCTTTGAAAACAACCATCTCTTTTTCTCGTTTAGCGTTAAATCTGAAGTTGCGACTTCCAGAGTTGCTGGGCAGACCTATTTATTTGGCTGTGTGCCTCAATTACTTGGTAGTGTCACTGATACGCGGTGGCTGCAATGACTGGGGCCAGCTGTATCTCATTCAGGAAAAAGGACAACCAGTCATCATCGGTAGGTATCCAAAACAGTATAATAGACTCACTGGCTACTTTATTTAATGACTGAATATTTCTTCTCACATTAGTGGTGTTATTTGTGATATATGTATTCTCATATGAAATATTGAATCTTGCTTATGACGTTATTCTACAAATAAGCCTCTCTTTTTTATTTGGAATATGATGGTTTGATAACCCTTTATTATTTACATTATTATGGGCTATAGGATTTTAAATTTCATGTGAAATACATTCTCGGTTCCATGTTTTGAGATCATGGAAACCTATAGATTCTCTTTTTGATTAGAAGCATTTGATTGTCCAAAGGCCATATCAGTTTACTTTTTGTTGCTGTTTTTGTATAAGTTACAACAAATAAAGTTTGAATCCAGTCAACTGTCTGGTTCGTTAATATTACAACAAATACAGAATTGCCCATTAGGTCCAGAAAATCACTGTATGCATCATCACCCAGTAGCAGAGTGCTGAACAGAACATATATTCATACATGGTGTTGTTTCGAGTTCTAGGCTAAGAATCACTAACACAGTTGAGTCTGTTATTTCTATAACTAAGGGCCTATACTAAAACAATAATTACCACCAAAAAGATTTCAGTAGTCAGTCAGTTTTAAAATTCGATGATTTTATTGAAAATAGTCCCCCAGTTTTATTCTTCATTCTTTATCAGTTATAAAATAACTGATAATTTGTTATTCTTCTACAATTTCAGGAAGTGCATTTACAAGTAGTCAGGAAGTTGGTGGAATTGTGGGCAGTATTTTGGCAGGATATGTGTCAGACTATTTGATATCTAAAGTAAGTACTGAATGTTAGAACTTGATATTCAAAGTACTGAAAGTAAGAATTTATCAGAAGTTCTTCAAAAATAGCATTGAATAAGTATCATCTGTAGGTGTGTGTGTTGTTGTTTTTTCAGATGCTGAAATATTTTTCAGTTCATGTAAGAAATATTCGGAAATTATTTCATGTCAACCGTTCACATTTGTATTTGTAATACCATAATAATTTGACAATAATGAATAGAAAAGTCATCTGGACTAATGTTATATATACCATTTGGATATTAAGAGACCATAAAAGTAAGTCAAACTAATATTATACTTTTAACAACTGAGCTGCAGTTCTGATAACATAATTTTATTGGATATGTAGGCCCTATAACTTAATCAAACAAAATGTATTTATTAAAAACATTATCTTTAAAAAAATACCCTGTAATGACCTTTTACTGGGATGATTCATCTATGCTTAAACTTCACTAAAAATATTAGCAGCACTTGTTTAAAGAACACTCTCTTCAATGTAGATTTTTAACAGGAATTTATTTATTAAAAAGAGGTTTGTGCTACTGTTAGCTACATGCATAAGGTATAAGGTTTGATCTGTTCGAATGCATATTGGCTTTTACTTTTAATCCACTGTAGTTAATTCTTTGATGTGCAATAGATCGTAAGACACCCACCTTAGTTGCCGCTTTAGTTTTTTTTTACCTAATGGTTAGAAATGAGTTTAGCGTTCCATTAGAATTGCTATGTAAATTTTATTGCCATGAACTTTCTTTTTATTTTCTTACAGAGAGGGTGGAAGTATAACCCACGACTCAAAGTTGTTCTTTGGTTTACGTGGATTGTTGCTGTCTGCTTATATCTTCTCTTGTACTATGTCACGGCAGATTCTAAAAAGGTGAGTATGATTGTGATTCCAAGGAGTAATAGTGATAGTTTAGACATCCTGTCATCTTTACAGTGCTGCAACCTTAACTGTAAATTACTACAAACTACAACTCAGGGAGATATGTGATGTACTAGTGAACTCTATCGTCAGGTGCTAATCTGAATTTAATTCATCCATGATCAATCCCTGTCCATTTCTTTTCTTCTGGTTTCTCCAGTTGGTGTGGTATGTCTTTGTTTATGGAATAGCACATATAAAAGAAGTTGCTGCAGGTTTATGATTTAACAAATCCATAACCACATATTCAACACTATATAACAAGTTTTCTTATAATGCCGACTTGTTTCATTAAGTAGGCCTATGTGGATTTTTCTTATAAATGCACTAAAATCTTTTTAATAATGTCTATTTTCATTAAGTATATTGTTTGTTATTTTACTTGTTAATTTATTAGTTATGTCATTTTTATTGTGGTGCTTAATTTAACTATTTTATTTTTTTAATTGCAGCTGTGGATTAGTCTGTTAGGGTTTGGGATTGGTTTCGGTCTGTATGGAGCTATTGCTATGTTTGGAGTGACAGCCATGGAGACTGCTCCAGATCAGATGGAGGGAACTGCTCATTCCATCGCCGCTCTAGCCGCAAACAGTACGTATTACAGCATATTGACATCAATTAAAATCAGGAGAGGGAAATCAGTTAAGGGGGTATTTGTAATATTTTAATTAATACTGTTGTTGCAAAACAAATGAAACTGCTAGTGTTCAAAACTATATCAGAAACACAAAATAGATGGCCAAGACAATACAATTATTTTCTGACCCATCAGTTGTTAGGAAGTCTGCTGGGTTGAACATTTTAAATAGTATTGTCTTGCCTTATTAAAATTACATTGTCAATTTTACCATGTTTTAACACTGGTTACTAATACAACATACAAGCACTACAATACCTGTACACTTGTTAGTCTTTGCCTTTAAGTGATATTGTCAAACGCTAAATACGAATTTTGCCATTTTGTTAAGCAAGGTGGGTCTCCCTGTGAAAGAACATGTACTAACATAGAGCGTTTGTATGTGACCTAGATTGCGATAGTAGCGTAATACGTTTGGTGTGGAGCATTCCAGTTGGACATAACATGACTGGATCATCTTTTCTAAATGTTTATGTAATAAAAATATTCTTGACATAGTAACTTTAAATAAAGTTTTTTTTTAACATGTGTTTTTCTATAATACTGTATTGTAATAACAGTAACAAAAATGATACTAAGTTTTATTTATATTTCTTTCAGTTGGTATGGTGCTATCTGGACTGCCATTGAGTCTAATTGCCAAGTTCTACAACTGGCACACGACGTTCATCATGTTGGGTTATCTGTCCATGGCGTCGGCCATGATTGCCTATTTCTCTCAGTGGCCCACGTTACCCACTGAGCATGACGACAAAAAGAAACAGTGATTACAAGAAAACATTTGTTATAACTGGGTGATGGACTCTTTACATTATTGGCTGAAAATCTTAACTGTCTCATTAATTATTTCACTCATTTTGCTATTGTTGTAAGCCTACTGAAATATTATTTTGTTCGAGTTGATTTTCTGTTGTAAGCCGATATCGAGCTGGTTCTATTAGTGATTGGTTAATTACTAACTCTTTTTTGGAAAGTGATATTATTAGCATTTGGAATGACGAAGTTGATAATTCATGAGTCTACAGCTGGACTGAAACTTCCATAAAAATTTTTTATAATTTTGTAATGGAAATAGCCATATGGAGTTTTTGGTTTCCACTTATTATTGTTTATTTGATCCTGCAAATTAAATATATTTGTGGATTAAATAGATTACAAGCTGAAAATAAGATTTGACTGTTGCTATGACTATGAGCGATAGTATGACTCCACATTTCAGTGGATTGTCGTTTTGAATGACATTCATTTACATAATCATAATTATGGATATTATGACACCAAATTAAGATGTCTAGTCAAGGATCAGTGGAAATTTATAAATATTTTTAGGAGTAAAATATATTTATTACTGACAGTTACCACAATAGCCGTTTAAAAAATTTTACTGGGTGAAAATCGAGTGGCAAGTTACATTGTGATACTGAACAAAATGGTCCCTGCTATGAATTAAAACTTGGTAACTGTATATAAAAAAAATAACAAGGACAAATCTAGTCATACATAAAGTATGATATTGCAATGCAAGTGTTCTTTTTCAGTGGCATAGTAGGCCTATACCATTACATAGGCCCACATATCTAGCCATTTTTGTCAGACATGATGATTGTAAGGTGATAAACAGCACTGTTGAAAAGCTGTGCTGCAGTAACTGGTCACGCCCAATCAAGTGTGATTATTAAGCACAGATAGCTGTGCAGTTGCATGATACATTATTTACAAATTATGTTTACCCAGTTAGGAAGTACAAAGGTGAAAATCAAATTATAATGGTTGTTTTTGTTTTGTTTTTAGTTTTTCATAACAGCATTACAAATATCACATCATCTTTTTTTTTTATTCTTCTGAAATCTATTTATTACAAAAAATTATGTGTTACTTTTAAATTGTACCAAACAGTAACCATTTGATAGTGGTTAAATGCAAGTTATGTTGTTTTCTGTTATAAAAACTGTGTGCTCACATACAACTTTCTCATATTGTGGATAGATGATGCATTGCTTTATTTACTTTTTATGTTTTCTGGGTGACAGATCTGGCATATATCATTAAATGTGTTTATATATATTTATAGTTTGTTATTTACTGGGAATCCATTATCATGATATTTTAACCATCGTGATTTATATTATGACTATTGTGTTCATAGATATTAGGCTACTGGTATCCAGTTAAATAATGTTATATTGAATAAAAATCCACATGAATGAGTAAATTCAAGTTGGGTCTCAAGAGGAAGATGTGTGGATGCTTGTACAAAGGTTTGTCAGCATTATTTATTTATTAGGTGTTTTGCAGGTTTAATGCGAATACATTCAAATACTTCAGTCTAGACCATTATCCTTCATAAAAAATCAAAACATTATTGTCTCTAATTTCTTGGAGAGAAGATTATTTATATAAAAGCAATCTTTTATAACTAAATATTGAATTTTAGATTTAGTGACATCCTTATAGTCATATTAATTGTGAAGTACACTGATTGCATCTATGTACTTTTAAACAGTATACATTCACTTATTTTATCAGAATCAAATCAATAATAGTTTTTAGTTAGCTTGGCTATAAAATGAAAAATGCTTACAGTAGGTCTATGAAAGTTCATTTTCTGTTCATTAATTTTATGCACCTAATATCTATGAGTGTCGTTAAGCATTGATCAAGTTATCGAAGCCAAAACGGGAGTCAAAAAGATATTTTACGCAAATCGAATAACGCTTTCACAATCTGGCCACAGATTACATATGCCTATAGCTCATTATTTCTTAACAAAACTATCAGTTTTATCATAGATTTGAACATACCTAGCTACAGATTATAGCATGACTTTATGGTACTGGGTGCTTGGACGAAGCACACACCAGGTCCAAGATTATTTGGATGTGTCATTAAATATTTTTACCTATAGTGCTTTGCGAAATGTGTGCTTTGTGGTTAATTTTTTTTTATTCAGATTATTTTATTTTTAGTTGATTAGGAATATGCCCAGAAAACGTTTGATATATACAAAGATATAGTAAATAGTCTGAATTTTGTGTCAGGTTTACCACATAAATCTTGCATATTTAATACTATTTGAAAGTCTGAACACTATTGGTATACTTTGATATGGTTACTAGCATTACTATCGACACCCACTAAACATATCATGTCTGCTGCATTAGGATAAGGCAGATCCATTTCATAAATACAGAAGTATTTGACGATCTTAAGGTATATATTTATTATATCAAATTCCACTAGATATCCGATATTGAGTAAACTGGTTAATGTAATCAATATTCTTTATTACATGTAGGCCTACGTCTCTGTCTACTAATCAGTAGAATATATTAATTTATGTATACAGCATTATCTATAAGTTTTAACATCACTTTAAATGACATAATACAAATTATTTATATGCAACTACAGATGTTTGTACCTATGTTCATTTACTTCAAAATCATCCATACTAAATTATGGTTAGAGATTGGACATATTTATCTTAAAAAGTTAAGTGAAGAGGATATGTGATTTATTACAATGGATAAAAGTGCTTGCTTGTGGTTAAGAAATGCTATAAAATTTCATGTTTTGTTCATGCTGTACATTGTATAATGTCTTTATCGTGGACCATAAAAAATAAATACAATATACGTCATTTTCTCTAGTGAGTTGTTTAATCATTTTTGTTTCAATATTAGGCATTCATTTTCTGACTTTACCACTACCAGATAGGTAAGGCAGTTGCTAACTATGGGGGTACTGGGTCTTCCCATTCACACACTCATTTGACCTTTGTGCACAATAAATATGA